>OMNN01096688.1:0-11510 GCA_900302755.1 Chromis chromis
GGGTTGGGGTGGAAATAGCAGGAAAGAGAACAATGAACATTTTGGAGGTCGGTGAGGCCACTGCAGATCAGAGATGTGTAGCTCCAGATCCAGAGACACCCGCGGAGAGAACAAGCACAGATTCAAAATTGCATCTCTTAAAAATTGCATTATTTCTAAGTTAAAAAGTAGAGTACCTCCTCTGATGAACAATTAAAAGCAAACACTTTAAAAGGACTATATCGAAAACACAGGCATGACTTAATGTTCTATTTGATGAAAGTGAAAGGTCTCTCTAAGAATACTTAAATCTTCGCCACACTTACTGCTGAATTCTTCTGTGTTCGTTGGCGAATGCCTCTTCCACCGATGACCAGCTCCACTGACAGACTCCAACCTTGCTGTTGACAAATAAAATGTTTGTAATATTAATGGTAACGACAGTAAATCTGCGCTTGGAGCAAAACCCATAACAAGGTCTGTCAAAGTATTTAGTGGGAAGACACATTTAATTGGTCATAATGTTTCCACTCACCACCAGTTCACATGGGAAGACCTCTTCATCGTAGTTGGCGAAATCCTGAAGGGTCTCAAAAAACTTAACCATGCAGTCGTCCTCCTTGAGCGTTGCATACTGTTGAAATGTTTGCTGGATCAACTTACGTAGCTGCCTAGACTGGATCACAACCACGGAAATTAGAACTAGTTATGGTTTATAATATTTATAGCCAAGCTTAATTTGTGGGTGCCTGTTTAGGGAGGACACATTTTAGGCCAATACTGGCAACTGAAATCATGGTTTGGGAAGTTTACCTTCATGCTGTTAATCAGCTGCTGAGGAAAGAAAAGGTCCAGGCCCACTTCTTTTCTAAAGCAATCAAAAAGCATAAAAAACTTGGTAAAATAGTAAGAATTAAAAACGCAAAATGCTAAATGATGTAAATGAAGTATCTCGAACATTGCTTTTAGCTTACAGCTGGAATGCGGGACTTTCACATAAGAATGAACATCAGTTACATTTAAGCTCTTCTCTAATCAGTTTACACAATACAGGTTAAGACTATTGGCACCAGGTAAATCTCTTTGTATTTCCCAGTATACCAAAGTTTAAAATCTGGTGTCTGTGGCAACATGCCCGAGCTGGTGCACCGGTAGCAATGCGTTTTGCATCAACCAGCAATGATTAGTTTGTCAGAGCTGAATAGAGAAGCAACAGTAGCAACAGAGACAGAGTAAGCTATAGCAAGTATGAGTACTGCGGTGTATATGGTGGAAAAAACACGGAGCATGCTAAAAAAGTTTCTAATGGTCGTAATAAAAAAGAAATTGGATATTGACATGAAGGATTACAGTCTTAAAAACTGAGGACAAACACTGCATGCTAAGGTCATCAGCATACATTAACCTTGTTTGTGTAATTCCTCTCACTGTCAGAAGGGGTAGACAAAAGTTCCATGCTGCAGCTTTAAGGCCAATTCATGGTTTCTGCATCCACAAGGGTGCATGTGACCTAAATTTTGTTATCCACCCAAATGCAGCCCACAATTTGTCATCATGTGGACTGTCTGTGCTACAAATGTGCCGAATACGCATGTTCCAGGAAAACGAGTGGTGCTTTAAACAAATGTTTGGTATGATATGAGTTGACAAATTCTTGCCCATCCACACCTTTTTTAAAAGAGTTGTAATTGAAGTAGTCACTGCAGGACTTTCGAGGTGCTCTGCTCTGATGAGGTTTTCCATCAACGGAGCCAAAACACAATGGCAAGTTCTAAATTCTCCAGAAATCCTGTGCTATGTCCATTTACTGGACGCAGCACACCTGAGGAATATTCACTGACACGGTGCTATAGTCTGTAGTTGCTATATCCTGTTAAAATGACTTTTTATCTTTGTTGTTTTCGATATAAAGGGCAACACAACTGTCTGCACAGATTGCCATGGCTGTATTATAATATGAACAGAACTGTTTACGCGGAAAGCTCGAATTGGCCTTTAATCTCACACATTTCTTACATTCACTGGCCTTTTATTAAGCTCAAGGCTTACTTTCAAACCCATGCAGGGCCGTTATGTCTTGAAAGACAATGGAAATCAAACCATACATACGCTAGCATTACAATAACAATGTTTTCAGGCGACAGCACAGATACATTATGTGATGGCTGATATTGTGTAGGGAGTAAAAACTTACTCTAGCAGCTCAAAGTTGGATTTCTTTTCTAGACCTTTTGCATTCATGTCTTTATAGAACCTCCTGTAAAAACAGAGCGAAAATAAAACATGTGAGCATCTAATAAAATCAACATACAATTATTAGTCCTTTGCATTCAACACATTTAAGTACAAAACACCAAAACAGCAAAGTTATCAAAGAACCTATAGTGAAACACATGAACAATGTACCGTAAATTCCATTCACACTATCACCTTGCACTCACAGAGAGTTGAGGAATGTAGTGACTCACCTGATCTCCAAACAACCAAGCTGCAGTGCCATCCCATCACTGACCTTACTGGCATGATACTGCATGTAATCACTTCGCACCTGTAAAACATTAAAAGCCACAGAACAGAAAATAAATATAGCAACATTCACCAAAGGTGTACTGAACAATTACACTGTAAAAATGCATTATATTTTGATATAATCTGTTTGGACACACTGTTATATTAGTGACTCAGGCTAAAGTTACATATGTGCCTTCTGTATATAAGGATTATAAATGCAACTTTAAATGTGTAATATATGGGGTGAGATTCTGGACAAAAATATAGCATTTAAATAGGAGCAAACAATGGAGCAATGTCATCCTTAGTAAAGAATTAGGTCACACTTCCTCTGTGTGTGTTGCAATCTGAGTTTCTCTGTTCTGTTTTGGTAGGCAGTCCAGTCACAAGTGCATGTTAGTGCACGTGAGCCCCTCCCTTTGAAACTGTTGGCCTTCCCCATGTTTATGAAGAGGATGAGAGTGACGTTGCTTTGTAAAAGCCAAAGTGCAGTACAACGCTAAGCCAGTGATGCAAAAATGTTTTCTAAAAAGTATTTTATTTATGTTATTTACTAAGTTCATGTGCACTCGTTTCATTTCTGCTCAGTATGAGAGTCTCTACTGCTATTTTATGACTCTCCCCTGCTTTTCCTTAGTTGGCTTTACGCCATGCGTGACTGTTTCTACACATGGATCCACTCCAAATTGTGGGCTACCGGTTTTGGCCGGATTATTTATTGACTTTCATGTTCACGACCAATCTGGTTGTAAACAAAACATGAAGGGAGGTGTCTGACGTGCCTATTTGCTTTGGTCTGAAATTATGCCGTTCTAACGATATAGTGACTGTGTTATACAGCACCTTTACATTTTGCTGAATTTGATGATATTAACATGTGCATGTTGACAATACAGTATTTTAAATCTGTCTTATGATATCGAAGGTTTAGTAGATGTAAGTTTGCTTGAAAAAAACTGGAAGAACATGAGCATCAAAAAAAAGAAAAGGGTTTCACCGACAGAAACTTCAACTTTATCAACACAAAACCAGTCACGAATAAAGTCATCGTCGTACACACTTCCACCTACTCTCTTATGTGTAAAAACACTGTTGCTTATTGCCAAAAGTGTACTGAAAAAATAGAATTATAACAAGAAGTGATTTTTTAGCAGCTGAAAGTGTTTGCTGCTTTGATAACAAATAGGAACCTGATATCAGTTACCTGTTGGTAGAAATACACAAACGTAGATCTGTCATCTTTGAATTTTTCTAGGAAATTGACAGGAACATATCTGATCCGAAGATCATACCTGTACCCAACAAGAAAACATACACATAGATATAAGTTTGCCACATACCAAGTTTTAATGTCATACATCAAATGTGAGTCAACAGATAATTTTGAAACTCTGCAACTTCCAATTTGAGATAAACATCGTAGTAGTCCATCTGTACCTCCACTCGGCTTCCACATGATGGCTTTCGTAGCGTTGTTCAACCTCTCCGACAGTCAGATCTGGATGCAGCCAGTGAAGTTCTTCTGACTTCAGGTGCTTCAGCAGGAGACCGTAGCATCCTGCATGTTCAACGTTTGGCCCTAATCGACCGCTGACCAAAATCGAACGAATGATGGCCTGAAGGAGAGAGAACAAGAAAGTTCAAAAGGCATGATTCCAATTTTTACCATGGATTTTTGGACATCTCTCAATTTGTTCCACTTTCTGGTTGATACTGGTTCCAGTTTTTATGCTCTAAAATGGTATTACGAAGGACTGGAAATAACTTTTCAAATTTTTGTTGCTGCAAACTGAGAGAATTACATTATTTGTGCAGTGATAAAAGATTTATTAGAAAGTCCAACATACTGACGAGGCCAAAAGAAACATCTCTCTCACAAACCATCTCATCTCCCAGCCTTGGCAGATCTTCAATTTGTTATCGCAACTGTCTCACATAAGCTATGATTTCTCTCTTCATCTTCGTCCTCTGACAAGTCTACTCCCTTCAACATACTTTTTTGATGACTATACTCTCACCCTAATTTGCCAGGAGCTGTCACATTTGACCAGCTTGAAGTTCTTGCCCAGGTTATTGTTGGTGCAGAAGCACACTTTGAGGATTTTGACGGGCCCTCCCTCCCCAGTGAAGTGTGATTCAGGGCTGGACTCGGTGCCACTTTGTCTTGGACTGGGCACCTTCCAGGCCAGGGTGTCACCGGACATCACCTCATACATTCTCACGGCTGGGTTGGCGTCATATCCACATCATCCTTTGAACACATAAAGAAAAAAGACTTGAATTGCAAAAAAACATTATATTACATAAATGGTGCCAGTTTTCATGACCAGGGAAAACAAAAATTAACTGCATGTGTTGATTGAAGACCTGGAAACACGATATTGTATCTTTAACAGAAGAGTACACTCTGTTCTTTGAGTTGCTTCATCATAGTACTACAGTCATGCTACGCTCTATAGTCATGCTGTGATCTTGCGCCATGCGGCTGCTATGATTCATGTCACTTTATTCCGAGATCCACCAAATACATTCCTTCCCAACTATGATTTCAAGTGAATGTTAGTGATTCATTGGGCAAAACTGTGACACTGTAGAGACTTGTATCACCTACAGTATATCAAGAATGAAAACTATATCCAAACATAATTTACATTCCCTTACATAGATGCTGAAACACGGACAGCCAGTGGCAAATGACCTGCCAGACACGCAGGAACAACAAACTCTGTGCCCCAAGACAACAACAAAACAAACCACCTGAAACAAAACTACACATAATGGCGGTCTGATGACTAACTGAGCCATGTTGCAGCTTCTTAGCTCTGGCCGTTATGCAACCTGTTTGGATTTGTCCTAAGCAGCTCCTCTGTTTCTGGGAATAATGTGACATTCAGTGAAATATCTCGAGAGTTAGATGAGAAGACTGATACCGCTCTCGTATATCTGTCTGCAGCCAAGAAAAGACAAGAAACATGGAAACGGCTTGCCCTATTTTGTCTAAAGGTGTCAAATTCAGCCTACTAGCACCTGCTGAGCCCCTATGTAACATGTTACATCAGAAAATATTTCTCTTCCGGCATGCTTTACTGTGTTACTGACTTTAAAATGATGAATTTGCCCATTGTGCCCATCAATCTACACTCAGTAATCTATAGTAAATTTTTTTTTTTTAAAAAGCAAAAACCCTTTTTTTTTTCTTTTTTTTTTTTTTTTTTAAGTTTTGTAAGTGTACTAAATTCAAAAACTGAAACCTCTCATTTATTTAAGTATGCAGGCCTTTTGTAGAAGCAATTTCTTCTTTGACTCTTCTTGGATAATTCTATACAAGCTTTGGGCAATTTATTCCATTTTACCTTACAGATTCTATCAAGCTTTTGTCAGATTCAATAGGAAATGTCTGTGAGCTGACAAGTTTAGGTCTTTCCACAAATGGGGCTTAAGTCTGGGCTTTGACTCCTTCAATCCCACCTGTCACCCTACATGATGCTGCCACCACCATGCTTCATTATAGGGATGGTATCAGCCAGTCGTGACCAGTTCGTGGTGTTAGCGAGACATGATGCTTAAAGTTCTGTCCAGATAGTTCAGCTTTTGTTTCAACAGATCACGGAATCTCTTCTTGCATGCTCTCAGAGTCCTTTAAATGACGGCTCAGGCAAACTCCAAGCAGGCTTTTTGAGTGTTCTTTTTGCAGATCATAATTTTAAAATTACCAACTCTATAAATTTAAATCTACAACATGAAAAGGTGCAAAAAGAGAAGAGATGGGAACACTTTCTAAAGCAACAGTATGAAAACCAGTGAAAGTGCAAAGCATTTTTTGACTCTTTCTCACTGATTCCACATTTCCAATGTTTATACAAAGCTAAACTGTCCCCTGGCTCCAACTTTATATTTAGCACACAGGCACGAGAGTGATAATAATCTTCCCATCCAACTCTCAGAAAGCAAAAAAGTGTATTTTCCTGAATGTGTGACTATTCCCTCATAAGAAATGCATCCCAGCAAGACAGGATTTTTCTCCGACCGCTTGATTTAAACCAACATGGTGACAGTTAGTGATTATAAAAGATCGTAAAAACTTCAATACACAGTCATACATTCACAGCCTCCACAGCACACCTGGAAGCTGTCAGCTCAGTTTTCTTTGCTAGTTAGAAAAGCAGAAATCCTGCACACACTATGACATTGAGAAAGGCAGCAAACAACTGATGAATTAGAAGAAAAAAATCTGATCTGCTCTTACCTTGAGATTCTGCCTGGTCAATCAAAAACCTGAGGGCATGTTGACTCAGCAAACAGAGTAAGAGCGAGCTAAACACTTTAAAACAATCCTGTCAACACATGTATTGTAGCTGCAAGATTTCTGCCAGTTAACCACCTCACAGTACTGTCCATCAGAAAGAAAATAAGGTGCCTCTAAACTGTCATAAAGTGTTTCCTCATAGCTGGAGCTCCATGCTGCTAGTCCGCTGCGAGGGAGCTGAGTTGTGTTAGTTTCTCTCAGGGCTTTCCGCCGCTGTTGGATTGTGTTTGTTAGCCGGAGGCCATGAATTCCCCAGCAGGGCCGTGTGGGTGTGTTTGTGTGTCGGTGTGTAGTGAGAACGAGAGAAATGAAAAGAGAGAGCAGATGAGTGTGAAGCCTGGGTGGTGTGTTTGCACCATCACCTGGGTGTGGGCGGCCTGGTAGAGGGGGTTCAGGAGACGGGCTGGAGTTTAAAATTACTTCCAAGACGAATCATCCACAGCTAAAAAGCCTGTGGAGGATTTGGATGTACAGTGCAAATACATTCCTTGGCTCAAGGGGTGGAAGGGATGAGTAAACCAAGCAACTTACGTATACATTATCTGCTGTTACAAATGCTCAGACAACATTGCAAAATCTGTCGTTCCAAAATGTTGTGCATGTATCTTGTCCCATGAGTGGGGAGTTGTCAGTGTATTTCAGAGTATACAGTGAAGGATTTGAGCTCAAACTGTCAACTATTAAGAAACTGGGGGGGACTATAGATATGACTGTGGTGAAGTCCTCAACACGTTTTTTGCTGAATTCCTGTGACCTCTAGTGTTAGTTCAGTTAACAAGTGTGTGAAACTCAATTTTTGTCTACTTTAGCACTTTAATGCTAAAACCCAGAACAATGGGGCACAGAGGTGGGCAGGTTCTGCTCTACACAGGGCTGGAATCCAAACATGTATATTTAAAAGCAGGGCTGGAAAATCCTGGTCCCAGAAAGTAAAAATCCTTTTCCGTTCTAGATGTCTCCCTCTTCCAACACACCTGATTCAAATGGCCAGGATCGTTACCAGGCTTCTGCAGAGCTGATGATGAGCTGATCATTTGAATCAGGTGTGTTGGAAGAGGGAGACATCTAGAACGGAAAAGGATTTTTACTTTCTGGGACCAGGATTTTCCAGCCCTGAGTGGGAGCTGACTGAGAGTCTACAGCAGTGATTCTCAACTGGTGGGTTGGGACCCAAAAGTGGGTCGCGAAGCCATTTTTAGAGGGTCGCAGAAGCAAAAAGTAGTGGTATAAAGTCTTTTATTTTAAAGGACGTGTTTCTGATGACACAGTTTGCTTTCAATAGCAGGATATTTAGTGGTGGTGACACCAGTAGTTGTCCACTATTAACCTCTAGATGAGGCTCTGCCAGCTTAGTGGAGACATTTATGCTAAAACGTGCCAAAAATAAACCAACATGTGCTCAGAATCTGTCAGAATGGGACAGAATATGACCAGAACAGACTTTTTTGAATGTTGAATTGTTATAAAGGTAGGTGTCCAAATTTAAAAATAAAAACAAACAAAAGTCAGGTTTGTCACATATTATGTTGCTCAGTGTGTTAAGATGCCAACGATGAAACACTTCATCCTTTAGATTCGCCCCGAAACATCTTCACTGAGGATAAAGTGGACGCAAGTCATTGATAATGTCCAATCTGCTCCACAACCTCTTGCATCTAATGTTAGACCTTCTTCCCGAAATCTCTGTGTCATTTTTGATACTGAACTTAAATTTGAGCTCCATGTTAAGAAGCTTGTACAGTCATGCTACTTGCAGCTACGTAACATCGCTAAAATTAAGTCCGTTCTGTCTTTTCAAGATACCGAAAAAATGATTCATGCTTTTATTTCATCTAGACTGGACGACTGCAACTCTCTATTTACCTGTCTGAATAAGAAAGATTTGGACAAACTGCCAGTAGTCCAAAATTCAGCTTCAAGATTGCTGACTAAAACAAATGCAAGAGCCCACATTACTCCAATTTTAGCATCTTTGCATCGGCTGCCAGTCACTTTTAAAATTGATTTTAAAATGTTGTTGATTACTTTTAAAGCACTGCATGGAATAGCTCCAGTATATATAAGTGAGCTTTTAAATCCTTACAGACTGCTCAGGTCTTCACAGCATTATTGGCTGTTCCAGAGTCCAAGTTAAAAACTAAGGGTGATGGAGCCTTTTCAGTTCAGGCTCCAAGACTCTGGAACAGCCTCCCAATTAATATTAGAGTCTTTACTGTCTTTTAAATCCCTTTTAAAGACTCTTTTTTTTAGGTTTGCTTTTGCTGATCTTATGGTTTAAATTCTTAATTATGTGTTTTCATTAAAGTCTCCTTTTAATCTTTTATTTTGATGTTTTATTTCTACTCCTCCCCATTTGTCTTTATTGCTTTTATGTATTTTAACAGTTTGTGAAGCACTTTGTGCTCTATTGCTTGAAAAGTGCTATACAAATAACATTTTATGTATTTATTTATTTAAGTTAACCCTCTAAACAAGGGGTGTCAAACATACGGCCCGTGGGCCAAAAGCGGCCCGTTAGAGGGTCCAATCTGGCCCTCCTGATGACTTTGCAAAGTGGAAAAATCACAGAGAAGACATTAACTGCAAAACTGTAACTTTAAGATCATCTCTAGATCTTGACAAGTTGTTGTTTTGCTCATAAAGTAAAATCCTGTATTGTTCCATCCAGATTCCTGTGACTAAATGTTTTGTGCCTTCATGCAAAGTGATCTGTAGGTTGTTAATGCACATGTGTAAATGATAAAGCTGTGAAACTGCATTTATTTTTCTTAAGAAATTTAACAAAACTAAGTGCATGAACATTTCAGAATGGACTTTTTTTGCACTAAAACAAAGAGAAAATGTTGGAGTTGTCGTTATTTATAGGTTATTATATGCTGTGGTTTCACTGGTCTGGCCCTATACTAGAATGAGTGTGATACCTGTGCTCTAAACCCCAAAACCTGCTGGTAGCTTCAAAAGGCAGGTTATCTTCTGAAATGAATCACTTATTGTAGAAACAGAAAAATACCAAAATAAAAATGGAAAGAATCATCTGATTTTCAACTTTCCCGCAGTCCTTGAACTACTCATCTGTGACGCAACATTGTCCATGTCAGTTATCCAAATCTAACTACTTAAAAAAGTAAAACAAAATGTTTGCTCTGATCCAAATTTGGTTAAAACAATCTAACAACCCTGTCCTCCTCCTCAGTGCAGCTGGGAACACATTAGCAACTCAGCTGTGACCAACAGCCACGTGATAAAACTCAGGGATTTATTTTGGTCTGAACTGCAGGTTGTGTTTACACAGGGCAGATATGAAACAATGATATCTATAGTATGTAGAACAGAGGTGGGCACTCCTGGTCCTTGAGGGCCCCTATCCTGCATGTTTTAGATGTTTCCCTCTTCCACCTGATTCACATGATCAGGATCGTTATCAGGCTTCTGCAGAGCTTCATGATGAGATCACAATGAATGAAAACTGTCTGACTGGCTGCTCAGTATGTGAGGTTTTATTCAGTGTATGTTGAGGTGAATTAAAAATGTCTACTGGTTGATATTGTATGTATTACATGAGTGTTTATGATGGGTTGTGTTTTACACTGATTCTAACAACTGTTTCTAACTCTATCTGTGGAGGTTCTCAGTCATCCAGGTCATGGTTCTCCTCGTAGTTTCAATCGTAGCATCTGGACTTGGTTGAGTAGCTCCAAGACGTTCCACCAGAGGCTTCAAGCCTCTTGGATGAGAGGTGGAACGTCTTGGAGCTAACTCAGCCAAGTCCAGATGCTACGATTGAAACTACGAGGATGATTCTAACTCTGTTTTAACGTCTGCTTCAGGTACTTTACTGTAAAACTGTATTTTATAACAAAAAAAAGACAGTTTTAACTCAATTAATCCACATTTCTGACGACTTTTCACACAAATATTTGAGGAAACGATAACTATGACTACAAACAGACATTCTAGTTACTTCTGGTAAATGTATTTGGGTTGGCCATTGAAATTAATGCAAACTGCATCCACAGGTTTTCCCTATTTCCCTAATGCCATGACTTTAAAATAAGCAAAGTGCTACAATATGAGTTTTATACTACAAGAGATCTACAAACAAGAGGACTTTCCCAATAACTCTCGTCACTTTCAACAAGGCAGCTCATTCACTGGTTCATACTCTGTGAAGTAAAGCCAAACACACAGATGGACCAGAGCATCACCCACCAACGTTTGTATCAGAAGTCAAGACTCAGATCAGCAGAGGGAGGGAGACGGAGGGAGGGAGGACAGAGAGCTGAATGGTTGATTGTCATGCTGTCGAGTCTGAAAAGGGCAGGGCAGGGATTGTGATGCAAATGTTTCTCAGATAGAGAGTGGGGGTAGAGTGTGTTTGCTTGCAATGTAATCTACAGGGTGTGTCTCTCCATAAAAAACAGCTGATGTTAAAGTCCCCATCCACAAGACCAGTGGTTCTCAACTGGTCCAGCCTCAGGACCCACTATGTCTCTATTAATGACGGTCACGACCCAAATATTTGAAGTTTGCTGTTCCTGTTAACAAACTAAGGTTTATCTGGGTGTATCTCAACACATTTTGATACAGCTTGGGAAGATTTTGGCTTATTTTTTTGCTCATGTTGGTATATTTGGACACTTTTATCAAGTTCTGGTCATATTCTGTCCCATTCTGACAGATTCTGAGCACATGTTGGTTTATTTTAGGCATGTTT
>OMNN01096700.1:2664-13418 GCA_900302755.1 Chromis chromis
AAATCTACTTGGCAATAAAACTGACTCTGATTCTGACTGAATTGTCTGTAGATTAATCAGTGTGAGCTCCACATGGTGGCCGGTCCATTGACCTATAAAGGATGAGAGTTTGTAGATTGTGGCTGCAGGACAGCAGATTAAAACATGCAGTGTGAGCAAACAGACTGTACACTTTAATGAAATTGTTACTGTGTCTGTCCGGCTTTCAAGGCTGCAAGCATGCTATAGCTTATAGTCAGCCCTTATTTACACCAGAAGGCGAGTACGCTTAGATATACCGACTCCTAAAAGTAGCATCCTGAACTGAACAGGCTGTACCAAATGGTTTGAGACAAATTTACATACTGTTACACCTCAACACAACTACTGCACAACAAGTCACAGCATTATCAGACACACTTTACACAGTTTGGTTTTTCTGCCACAGGGCCAGTAACTGCATTTTAAGATATCTATATCCTTAATTTCATTCAATATTGTAGGTTCCTTTGACCCATCCTATTCAAACTTAACCTTAACTATACATACTAGGAGCAGTGGGCTGCCGCGGTGCAGCGCCCGGGGAGCAGTCAGGGGTTAAGAGCCTTGCTCAAGGGCCCACAGTGGTGGTGACTGGGACAAGCGGTCGCTCTCACTTTCCCACCTCAACCTCTTGCCAGTCCGGGGGCTCGAACCGGCGACCCACCTGTTACAAGTTTCGCTTCACCAACCACTAGACCACCACTGCCCCACTGCCACTTATCCATTCACTCAACTATTCAAATGATCACAGACTATTTGGATAATCAATCAATCGTTTTGAGGATTTTTTGAAGGAAAAAAAGATCTAAATTGTCTGACTGCACCGTCTTAAATGTGAATATCTTCTGGTTCCTTTGCTCTTCTATCACAGTAAACCAGTAAATCTTTGGGATGTGGACAAAGCAAGGCATTTGTCATCTTTGGGTTTGGGAAACACTGAACATTTTCACCATTTCCTGACATTTTTTAGACCAAACAGCTGATCGAAAAAATGAAAACAAACACTAGTTGCAGCTCGACTGTAAACACCATTAAATACACACATTACATGGATTAAACAAGAAGGTGTTGGTTGTTCAGAGGTTGATGAATTGTAATAAACACAAGTTCCTAAACCTTCTAAACGTCTGAAATAACATTTATGGTTTATGAACATCTCTACCTAATATTAAAGGGTGTCTGTTACTGGTAAGGGGTCTGTACTTGGTGTTGGTGGTGCACTGAGTTGGTGTCAGTAGAATAAGACAGAAAGACGAAAATCAGACACTAAAGCCCGTCGATGGTGACGTCACCCACCTTTTCTGGGCTTCTTGTTTGCTGCGACATTGCTCACAGTAGTACTTGTATTCACTACATAACGTCTCTGTGTTGCTGAAGCCCCTGTTGGAAAGAGAAACACAACGTCACCGACACAGTCCGGCCCTCTTTCAACACTCCTCCTGTAAGACTCAAGGTTTTTCTACAACCTTCCTCATCAGGCGAGAACAAAAGAAGCTTCTGAAGCCTGATCGATGAGCGTACCTGAGACAGTGTGTGATCGACGTGTTCTGCTCCACGTCCACCGACAGATCCAGGAAGTCCTCGTCTTTACTGCTCACCTGCAAAAATAAAAGGTCACAATGATGCTCTAAGAGACAAACCTCAACCAGGTAAACAAGTACAGAGGAAATGTGGACTATTATGATTAAAATAACCATCTTCTGATTTACTGTTCCTCTGGGTTTTACAGAATAAATGTCATGTTAAAGGCTTTTAATGAGGAAGGCACTTTGGTTTCCTTTTACATTTGATCCCACTAATGTTATTAGTGAGTATGAAATCATAAAATCATATTTGGCAGCAAAATAAACTGACTTTTTAAAGAGATTTTATTTCTATTTTTATTGAAATACGAAGAAATACAAGTCAAATCTGATTGTTTTGGCCCAAAACATATTAAAAGTCTGTATATTTTCTTCCTTTGCCCTTCCTTGGGAGCAATAAATTGTTGTGAATTAACAAATATTAATATTTTATAAACCCACAGATTTCATGTTTGATATTCTGTGTAGTTTTTGTTGTTGTCATTTTAGGGCAATCAGAGCAGATGTCACAGTTGAGGCCGTTGATTTTTACATTACAGTGGAAACAGAGACTGAAAGGGCGGATTAGGGGGCTGATCATGTCACCTCGCACCAAATGCTTCCATCACTTTAATGAAGAATTAAAGCAGGTCTGAGGGCAAAACAGAGTCCAGGTGTGGAAGGGTGAATCTGGTAAAGTGGCTGGTGAGTCTGCATCATGGTAAACTGCCTCAAGCATTAACAAGCTTAAGGCCGACACACACTACAGGACTCTTCAAACCTTCACACATTCAGAGAACACACACTTGATGATTAAAAAAGACAGATCGCACAAGATCTCTCTCTTCTGATCTTATAGTGTGTGGTGTGCACTACGGAGATCACCATATGCTAACAGATTCTTCAGCAGAGGATCAGGATCTTCACGCTCAATATTACAAATCTCGCGTAGTCAAACGTGACTTCAGTGTAAACAAACGGCATGAATGTGAGGCTGTATACATTACAGCGTGAGTTGGCGGTCTATAAAAATTGTCACAAGTATTACAGATAGCTTGGAGAGCAGGGCTGTGCGCTAGATGCTAGCACCAGCGCTAGCAAGTCAAAAATATTAGTAACGTTACCACAATCATTGCAAACTACCAGTGATGGTAGTAGTAACGAATCTAACTGATTACTCTTCCCATCATTATAACACCGTTACTGTTACTGCCGTTACTATTCATCCAACCATCTAGATCTGTAAACCGAGGGGCAGAGGTTTTTTTTAGGGCTGTCAAAATTGACGCGTTAATGCGGATTAATCCATCATCATGATTGATCTGATTGAAATGTTTAGCGACGGCAACTCTAGTTGGACAAACTGCCCGGAATGCGTTGCCAGAGACGTTTCAGGGATATTGAACGTCGATTTGAAACGTCTCTACAGTCCAGTTACAGTCTAGTATATTTACCGGTTGTCTGAAGTTACGTGTCGTGTTTTTGTTTTTTTAGTTTGCACTACAAAGAGTGTATATATTTGTAATTTAATTTTGCCCAGTTGTGGCCTGTTGAGATGCAATAAATATCAATAAATACATAAAAATAAGTATTTACTGTATATTTATTAAAGTATTTACTTCCTCCTCCGTCAGTCAGCTGAGTCAGCTCGCGTCTTGATTGGCTATTGTTCCGGTACACGTGACGTCACACACTGTGCTGCTCAGCTCCTCTCAGAGAACCAGACACACTGCAGGATTTCTAGTCGCAAATATTAAACATGTTCATTAGCTACGATCTCTCCTTCCGAGGCCTTTTGAGCGGATCGGACCGGACAAAAATCACTCGTAACACACCACAGGAGAATCGGATACGATGTAGTTTGCAAACATCCGACATTCGGGCCTTTGCTGGCTTTGATCGTGAGTAAGGAGGAGATCGGGGCAAAAATCGGTCCGATTATCCTGTAGTGTGTGTCGGCCTTTAAACACACGACTCCTAAGTCCACGATCCACTTACAGCTTCACAGTTGAGGCAGCGCGTCTCGTTGGTCAGCGTTCCTTGAAAGATCTCGTGGACCCAAGTCTGCTGCGTCTCCTTTCCACCTTCCCCTTCTCCTCCTCCACCACCTCCTCCCCCATCACTCCCTCCTCCACCTCCCCCTCCTCCTCCTCCACCTCCGTTCTGGACCAGCTTTCCGTTCTGCTGCCGCTCCTGACTCTTCTCCTCCTGGAGCAGGTCTGCGATGGTGTTGAGGAGGTAGTTGAGGAACTCGTGGGCGTCCTGCTGCATGTAGTTGTCGAACAGCTCTGAGGAGGCAGGAAGGTGGGGAGAAGGAAAACAGACGGAGACAGATGTTAGAAGAAGAAAATAAACAACATCAGCAGGCGTTTGGCAGAGAGACACTCAGCCAATTAGAAGCTTTTCATCTGCTTTCCGCTGCATGATTTGGCTGACAATTTTATTCCCTCAGCTGTGAGATTAACTTCCCAGCTAGCTCCCTCCCTTCCCCCTCTTCTTCTCCTCTCTTTCTCCTTCAACCATCTCAGCTGTGAGAAAGGAAGTTGGTTTAAACGGGCAACCGATGAAAGAGCATTTAGGGATCTACATCTCCAAAACACCTGGTGGTGGATAAGCATCAGCTGCACATGCTGGCAGAGCTGAGAAAGGGAAAAGCTAGCGCGCTACGTTAGCCTCCGTCTTCAAATCACCATTTTCTTTTCTCAGCCGGGAGATGAACTTCTTGGGAGGGATGACGCCGACTTTCTTCTTCTGCGTGGCGATGCTGTTGAACAGGTCGGCCAGACAGGTGAGGAGGGACTCCTTCCTACGAGGCTGCACCTGGAGGAGGAGGAGAAGGAGGAGGAGATTAGGAATTAGTATTAGAAGAAGAAGGAGAAGAACAAGGAGACGAAGAAGAAGAAGAGGAGGAAGAAGGAGAAGAGGGGGAAGCAGAGGAGGAGGAGAATTAGATGAAGAGGAGGAGGAGGAGAAGAATGAGAACAAGAAGAGGCAGAAGAAAAACAAGAAGAGGAAGAAGGATCAGAGGAGGAGGAGGAAGAGAAGGAGGAAGAAGAGGAGGAGGAGGAGATTAGGAATTAGTATAAGAAGAAGAACAAGGAGGAGATGATGAAGAAGAAAAATAAGAAGAAAAGGAGGAGGAGAAGATTAGGAATTAGTATTAGAAGAAGAAGAAGAACAAGGAGACGAGGAGGAAGAGGAGAAGTAGAAGAATAGAAAGAAGAAGAGGAAGAAGGAGAAGAGGGGGAAGCAGAGGAGGAGGAGGAGAATTAGATGAAGAAGAGGAGGAGGAGAAGAACGAGAACAAGAAGAGGCAGAAGAAAAACAAGAAGAGGAAGAAGGATAGGAGAAGGAGAAGGAGGAAGAGGAGGAGGAGAAGAAGGAAGAGGAGGAGGAGGAGGAGGAGGGGAATGAGAACAAGAATAGGCGGAAGAAAAACAAGAAGAGGAAGAAGAAGGACAAGAAGGAGAGGAAGTAGATAGAGGAGGAGGAAGAAGAGGAGGAGGAGAAGAGGAAGAAAAAGGAGGAGGCGGAGAAGAGGAAGAAGGAGGAGAAGAACGAGAACAAGAAGAGGTGGAAGAAAAACAAGAAGAGGAAGAAGAAGGAGAAGAAGAGGAAGAGGAGGAGGAGAAGAAGGATAGGAGGAAGAAGAGAAGGAAGAAGGAGAGGAGGAAGAAGTAGGAGGAGGACAAGAACGCGAAGGAAGGGAAGGAGGAGTAGAAGAAGAGGAAGAGAAGAGGTAGAAGAAGAAGAGGAGGATGAGGAGGAGGAAGTAGAAGAGGAAGAGGAGGAGGAGAAGAATGAGGCGGAAGAAAAACAAGGGGAAGGAGGAAAAGAATAAGAATAAGAAGGAAGAAGAAGATGGACGAGGAGGAGGAAGAGGAGTAGGAGAAGGAGATGAAGAGCAATCCAGTCACTATACAGAGACTACAGCAGTCCTTATCCACAGTCTAACCAGGTGACGCTCCATACCGTCTGTCTGAACCTTGATATTTTATCTAATCTGAGGAAGTGACACGACACAATGTGATGTGGACGACCGACAGAATTTATATTTCACTCATTAAGAATAAAGCAGATAAGATAAAGAGCTTCACAAGGGATTGAAAACAACGATTAAACAATAAATCAGAAATTAAAAAGAAAACCCTGATATGAAAGTCGGTCTTAAGATTTAGTAAATCTAATCTATGCTGGTGAATCATTCCAGAGTCTGGGTTGTAAAAGCACCACAGCCCTGAGCGACCAATCAGCCTCTGGAAACGAGCCAGAGATCAATAACTGCTGATCTGACATGACGCCCAGGTTCATCTGAGGCTAGCAGAGCTTTAATATAAGGAAGAGACACTATCAGACTGCTGGGAAAGATTCCTCACTGCTCCTCGTTCCTGGAGGCTTCTGTCTCGTAAAAGTAAAACATGAAATGCTTCAGTCGCACTCCTTCATCCTTTAAGTCCTCGTGCGTCATCGGCGACACGTTTGGGCTAGCGCACTTTGGAATACCGTAAATGTCACCGTTTGTGCTATCGGGAAAAAATCCAACGGTTTTCTGAAAGCTGAGGCGCTTTACAGCCAATATGGTGTCATTACGGTAATTTCATTCGTGCCCCCCCAGGAAACCACTGGAAAATTACCGTAAAATTACCGTAATGACACCATATTGGCTGTAAAGCACAATTTCATTCGTGCCCCCCCAGGAATCCGCTGGATGACATTACCGTAAAAAAATTACCGTAATGACACCATATTGGCTGTAAAGCACTACGTCGTTGCGCTTTAAAGCCAATATGGTGTCATTACGGTAATTTCATTCTTCCACCCCCCAGGAATCCACTGGATGAAATTACCGTAAAATTACCGTAATGACACTATATTGGCTGTAAAGTGCAATGAAAAACTGGGCACAAGCACTCACAGGACATTTTCTTACCTTTTTGTAATCAAAATAAGAAAAAAGACCAGGTGGACATTTTGAGGCTCAGGTCTTAAAGGGTTAAACCTTCTTATAAACATGCTAACATGTGGACAGTAATGATGCTTGGTTGATACACGAGGCTTACCTTGTACGCCAGCACCTTCTCCCTGAACGGTCGACAGAAGTACAGAGCCTGCAGCACTGAGTTACAGTAGCAGGTGTTGCCAAACTAGAAAACAAAGAGACAAGATTGAGTTTAACAATCAAACCATCTCAGACAGTGTGCAATGTGGGTGTGTGTGCAGTCGGAGCTAACGCTAATCAAGTTAGCACCTCGGACACTCACATTGACCAATCCAAAGTAGTGTTCATTTACGGGAAACTGTTCCGGTCCAATCTCCTTTTCCAAGGCAGAGGCATTGGCGCCCTGGAAAGCAGAAAGCAGAAGACGACATTAATGTTTTACTGCAAACGTTTTCACATCATCCAGGACGACCTTTGTGCACAAACACGCTAACAAACGTGGCTGTAAGGCAGTTTGTCTGACAGTAAAATTATTCATTACTACACCTCCTTTGTCCCTCATTTCCTCCTGATTGTTTCTCTATTTTCTGCTGGATTGTCAACCATCTGTTTGCTGCAGCTGTGTTTCCTGCTCAGCATCCTCGAAGTCGGCTATTTTGAATTTACGGTAAGAAATGTGCACTTTTCCAGAGCGAACTCGTCCTAGGGGATAACTCCTACAGGTCTCAAATTTGGTCCACATATACTACAGGTGATGGTGACAAAAAGTGGCATTTTGCCAATTGGCCATTTTGGCTCAATTGTGCCCCCTAGAAATTTTAAAAATTTGCCCCCGAAGTACGTTTCACCTAAAGCTATGAAATTCGGTATACATATGTATCACGACAAGATGCACAAAAAAGCCTATAGAACCCATACCCACAATGCAACAGGAAGTCCGCCATTTTGAATTTACTGTCGTTTCACCATTAAACAATAAGGAAGTGCTGTGTAACTGGCCTGTACATGCTCCAAATGGCGTGAAACTTCACAGGTGTGATCAAAGTCCAGACCTGAGGACAGCCACATGGGGACATCCTGTCTCGGTCGCCGAACAGCAAGAAGCGAGAACCCGTCTGACGCTGCTTGCAGCTTTAATTAAAATCTTGTCCTTCCATTTAAAGGTTCATCATCATCAGACTATTCAGACGAATCGAGTTTATCCACATGAGGCTACAAATATCCTCGTCAAAGAGTCCGTGCCACTGCTCTGACATGTGGATGGCGCATGATGAGCTATTAAAGGCCACTTCCTGATTTTGTTTTACGACCCAGCAGCACCCAAAATCCCCACATCTCCAATGATTCATCTGTGAAAGGTTGAAAACAACACGGAGCCGAGAGGAAATGTCACAATCTGTGGGCTGCAGTAACAAAAACATGACGTGGGGCTTCATAGAGAAGAAATGCACTTTGAACTGCAACTTTTTTTGCTGCTTGATGCAAGAAGAAAAACCTCCACAGTTCTTATTTCCCACGATTAATCCACAGAAGAAGTCTAACAAAACAACATAAACTCATATTTAAGGGTTCTAAGGCAGAGAGACTGGATATCGTCATATGGCTGTCATTAGACCCGGACCCTGATCATGCCTGTGAAGTTTCAGGCTGATTGGAGCATGTACAGGCCAGTTACACAGCACTTCCTGTTTCGCGGGCCACCACGGCCACACCCCCTCATACTTTTGCAGAACATTTTAATAACTTTTGCTCACCAATGCCTGTCGTATATGCTGGGCAAATTTGAGATCTCTCAGAGTTACCCCCTAGGACGAGTTCGCTCTTGAAAATGTGAAAATTTTCGCCCAAATCGCCTAAAATCTGACAGTAAATTAAAAATGGCGGATTTCCTGTTGCATTGTGGGTATGGGTTCTTGAGGCTTTTTTGTGCGTCTTGTCGTGATGCATATGTGTACTGAATTTCGTAGCTCTAGGTAAAACTAACTGAATCTAAACCCCTTTTTTTATTTCCTAGGGGGCGCTATTGAGTCATTTTGCCATTTACATGTGTAATTCCCAGTCCTGATGTGCATGCCAAGTTATATGCATTTTCGAGTATATTTAGGGCCTCAAAATTGCGATTAAATAATTAAAAACAGAGCAATTACAATAGGGTTTGATGCACGAACCCTAAATATATATTGTAGAAAAGCAAAAACAATGTAATTTTTTTCCGATATCACACAACTTTAAGCCTGAAGGACACATAGAACAATCTGCTGCAGAAAACTTTCATAAGCAGGAAAGCTCCACATCCAAAAGCCATCCAGAAAACTACGTTCTCACCACTCTGAAAACACCCAAACCAACGGAGACGACTGGGTTGAACTTATTCAACATTTACCGAGCCTTTACTCTGGATTTGCTTCAAACTAATTGACACCAGGTCAAAGAACTCACCAGTGTGGCTGCATTTAGTTAAAAACATCACATATCAAAAAACTAGAAAAGCACTCAGAGAGCTCAGACCTCCTCCAAGCAGCTGTTACCTTCTCAGCTCTGGCGTATACCTCAGTAAACTACTGTGTTAGCTGGTTTTGTGCTGGTAACAAGCCGTCTGGGCCGCTATCAATACAGGCAGCATGGGAGGCAAAGAGTACAGCACTACTACTACATTACCCATAAGCCACCGCGCTTAAAGGAGCAGGCTCAGGCCGGTAACAGCTAATTTCCACCCATATTGTGATTTCCACGAGCGGCATTTTCTCATTTTTGGTAATCCAGAACATCACCAACATTTAATCGTCTGTTCCTCGTCCCGTTATCAACATTTCCTGAAAATTTCATTAAAATCGGTTCATAACTTTTCAAGTTATCTTGCTAACAAACAGACAGATGAACGCCGGCTAAAACATAACCTTCGCTTGGCAGAGGTAATAATAATACTATTCCTACTACTACTAATAATAATAATAACAAACTTAATTTATGTAGCAATGTTACAAAATGCTTTACAATAAAAACATGTAATAAAATATGAATATCCACATATGGAAGAACCGGTCCTTACATAGATTTTTATTTTTAGGTAAGATTTTGAGGTAAAAATGTCTAGATACTCTGGTTCCAGCTTCTAAATGTGAATATTTTCCATTTTCTTTCCTCCTCTTTGACGGTAAACTGAATATCTTCAGGTTGTAGGCAAAAGAAAACTCCTTTTTCACCATTTTCTAGTAATCAACAGTGAAAATGATCATCAGTTGCAGCTCTAGTGAACACTGTAGTGCAGTGAAAAGTGTTAAACAGTCATATTGTGTCCTTTTATTTTAATTTAAAACAGCCCTGAAGGGTTTTTGCATGTTTTATTAAAAAGAACAGGCAGTAACTTTAGTATTGTTGTTACCGGAAACAAATTGCCAAAGTTTTTCTAGCATGCATAAAGATGAACACATTTAAACTGTGTTATCAGAGCCGGTTCGTCCATTACGCCAGTGGTTCTCCACTGGTCCAGCCTCAGGACCCACTATGTCTCTATTAAAAACGGCCGTGACCCAGATTTTTGAAGTTTGCTGTTCCTGTTAACAAATTTTATCTGGGTGTAGTCTCAACACATTTTGATACAGCTTGGGAAAATTTTGGCTTATTTTTTGCTCATTTTGGTATATTTGGACACTTTTGCCAAGTTTTGGGCATATTTTGTCCCATTCTGACAGATTCTGAGCACATTTTGGTTTATTTTTGTCACGTTTTAGCATAAATGTCTCCACTAAGCTGGCAGAGCCACATCTAGAGGTTAATAGTGGACAACTACTGGTGTCACCTCCACTAAATATCCTGCTATTGAAAGCAAACTGTGTCATAAGAAACACGTCCTTTAAAATAAAAGACTTTATAACACTACTTTGTTGGGGGGACATGCTTCTGCAACCCTCTAAAAATGGCTTCGCGGCCCACTTTTGGGTCCCGACCCACCAGTTGAGAACCACTGTTCTAAAAGATAACTTCAGGCTACACTACTAAACAGAGGGACAAAGTTAGCAACAGCCTGGTGAATACAGTAAAGCATTTAGCAGCTGAGGAGATGGATGTTCCCCTCAGGAGTTGGTGGAGACCAAATTAGAGTTGAAAGGAAAATGACTTTCAGACTGAAATCCATCAGGTGGATGCAGACAGACTCTGTTACTGTGGATTAATTAAATAGTAGAAGCTCACTAAACTAAAACTAGTTTTGTGCTTGTTGTTTGCAGAAACGT
>OMNN01096705.1:12303-29232 GCA_900302755.1 Chromis chromis
CTCATCCAAGAGGCCCCTCGCCTCATTATGCGAGTAGTTAGGTCCTTCCCTCTCACAATGGGATCCATTGGGGCTCACCTGGACAGAAAGAGCCCTAACGAATCCCATTGTGAGAGGGAAGGACCTAACGACTCGCATAATGAGGCGAGGGGCAACACTCAACCAGCAGACAAAAGCTTCAATAGTGTTAATGGCTCCTGAAGAGTATAAAATCTGGAACTCCCAACCAGTCAGTTTAGAACTGATGAAGCCTCTTGGATGAGAGGTGAAACGTCTTCAACAAACTCAACCAAGTCCAGATGCTATGATTGAAACTACGAGGATATATTTATAATATATAATATTATACCAGCTGGAAATAGCACTAAAAAGAACTGGACTAGTTAAAATACAGGGCACAGCAGGTGAAATAATGCAAAGGATGATTGCAAGAAAAAATACTACTAATACTAGTAGTGATAAAGGCAGATGTATACAGACTGGGTGTTCAGCTTTAACAAGCAACAGTTTTTGGCACACTGTCACTTTTTGCCACGACACTTGCTAAAGTCTGTCTGTGCTGCTGATAACAACACACTCATAAAAGCACTTCATGACAACTTCACCTACAGTAGCTTAAATGCTAACTACCTTCCTGACTTAACTAGCTCCTTACCCTCTGTCACGGCCTCGGTCTCGGTCTCGGTCTCGGTCTCTGTCTCCATAAGAACCTCTCATTTTGATGCCGGCCGCTCTTCAGTGACTAATAAATCAGTTATTTAAATGTGCGGTTTGGCCAGTATGCTTTTTTCTTCTTCAGGTTGTCGTTTATCGTCACTGTTTCTGGCCTAGCTTAGTAGGAATAACCGACGCGCCCTCTGTTTTAGCCAAATGCTCACGTTAAACTGGAAGACTGGCTGAATTCAGAAACAGTCGTTTTCCTATATGGCTGTTGAAAAGTCAAATGTCACAACAAACCATATTTCTGTTGTGAGACATGTAGCAAAACTACTAGTTTAGCTGACTGAATATGAGGACGCAGCAGTACTGCTATGTTATTGTTAGCTTAGCACTGAGCTACTGTTGTGACTGGTCGGCTGCTGGAGAAGCCACGCCCCCCTGGTTAACTCATAGTTATCTTCTTTTATTTGTTTGTTTGTTTGTTTTTGCCTTTAAACACTTAAAAACATTTTCATGCTTGATTTATTAACAAGTTTTATTAATTATTATAATTATTCTCAAGCAAGGCATAAAGCATGTCCAATTTATTTATCTTTACCCCATAATATTGTGAGTGAGACACAAAACTGCACTTAACCCTTTAAGTCCTAGTGCGTCATCGGCGACACGACCCCAGGAATCCACTGGATGAAATTACCGTAAAATTACCGTAATAACACCATATTGGCACTAGCACTCACAGGACATTTTCTTACCTTTTTGTCATCAAAATAAGAAAAAAAAGACCAGGCGGACATTTTGAGGCTTAAGGGCGAAACACTGCAGGTCAATAGGTTAAACATTTTGAACTGAATAGATATCGCTATGAAACATCCCCAGTTATTTACTTACAATAAGGCAATTAGGGCCCTGAGCACTGACAGTGTGTTGGACCGTATTGTTCTTCAAAGAATTATTGTTAGTCCAAAACAATCGCGTTTTTGAGGGCCTATGCAAACACAATTTGCAAACACATCAGAAGTGGCAAAAATTTTTGATATTTTGAGTCTATAGCGCCCCCTGCAACATTTGTAACGTCTACTATGGGCAGGCCGTTTCACCTACATCTATAAAATTTGGTAGGCATATGTAGCACGTCAGGCTGCACAAAACAGTCAGTGACAGCCATACTCTAGAGTGAACAGAAAGTACGCCATTTTACTCTAACTGTGGAGATTTTGCTGATTTTTGTCATTTTCAAGAGCTTTATCCTCATAGGGGGTAAATTCAAGAGACCTCAAATCTGGTCAGTCTGTAGAACAGGCCTTAGTAATGAAAAGTTATCAAAATGTTCCGCAAAAGTCAAAGGGCGTGGTCATGGCCCTCTGAATTTTGATGCTTCGCCATGAAACATCAAGTGCTGTCTAACTACCCTATAGACTGTTGAATTGTTATTTCAATAATAGCACAGAAGTATTAGCAGGAAAATTTAATTAAAATAAAAAAAAAATACTAATGGGTACTATCATCCAGTAAAATAGAGAGGAAATCTTTAGTATTTTTATAAAGTTGTGCTTCATATGTTATTCTGGGTTCTCAAAATCCTGTCCTACAAAGTAAGGGGTAGCTAAAAGTGTAAATAGTACAGTACTGATTACAAGGGTTTCCACATCTCTGACTGCTCCTAGCTATTTCTAAAAGTAAAGTCAATGTAAAATAAAAGTAGAAATATTGCAAAATGTCACGTTGGCTGCTGATGGTGTCTACAAGCTGACAAATAACTGGCAGAAATATATTTTTTCTCACGTGTATTTTATTTCTTTTGCACCACCAACAGAAATTCAATATAGCATCAAAACATGTGATATTACCAATATACAAATTAAAAAGTACACAACAAAGAATAAAATAAGAGTATATACGAAATGGGATTATTAAAACACAAAAATATTCAAACAAAGCACTATACAAGCAATGCCATTACAGTCATCACCATTAACGTTTTGCAGCAGTGCTTAGTTCGACTCTATTTACAGCAGTTTTCTTCCATTTAGGTATTCCTGGTTTCATATATTCAGCTTTGTAAATAACATCCAGCTTTTAAACATCGTATCAAAACTATCATTTGATAGAGTTTTGAATGAAGATGATTGATTCTGATATGTTGTTACTTAGGGCAAAGTATAAAGGTAGTGAATTTCAAATTTTCAATACCACTAACTTAATGTACATTAATAGAACAAACCTCGACTTTGACTGGAGGACTGCAATGCGTTCGTTATTCAGTTAAGATGGTGGCTGGAAGGGATACAGGTTAAAAAATTAACAAATACTTTCATTATTCTGCTAACTCAAAAAAATCTCAATATAAATTCAACTGAGAGGGTACATATCTATTTGGCTGTTCATTTTTCTTTAAGACGACATTCATTCCTCGCAAGGACTGTGTTGTGTTGTACTGTGTGTTTACCCAGAGTCGATCTGTAAAGTCTATCGGGATTCTGAAGTCAATACAACCACCAGAAGACGCACATTCAGAGGCAGCATTGGGCCTCATGCGAAATGTCTGAAGAAGCTGCTCTGTTTAAATGCTGCTGTCCTCTGCCATTAAACATTTAGGATCACAACCACAAGCAAGTTATACAGTATACTGGTCATGTGAAAACGCATGTTAAACATCAGCTGAAAACATATGAAACAACTCAAACATAGATGCTATCACCTTTTTGGAAAAAGATCAGAAAAAACTGAGGATGTCTGGCCGGCTTGAAGGTTGCCCACTCACTTGAGGCTTTTTCCACTTTTCACTGTTGTAGCACAAATCACTGTTTTTTGCAACCCTCTACAGATATTACAAACCAATTAAAAATGCCCAAAAATCAAGCACATGGTCGTACTGTGTGTGTGCGTATATAATATATGTGTCCTGTCAGATTTGCATCAACACATCTTTGCATGGCCTTCCTCATCCTGACTCACTCACTACTATTATAGCCGTGATGCTATTACAAATAGTACCAGCAGAGGCAGGCCTGATCTGTGCTGCGTGTAATGCCAATAATTATGCGATTACAATCCACAGCACATCACAGCTGGGCCGGCTCTGCAGGGAAGTGTTGCTTCTTCAGTAATCTGTAATCTGTGTGGGTGCTGCCCTTCTGTCAGTCCCTCTGCCCACGCGAAAATCTCTCCTACAGCTGTTCCCTCAGTGCTCCACAAACATTGCAGACCAACAGCTGGAGTCATACCATTACACTTTTGTTTCACTCGTTCAAATGAACCCACAACAATAATGACAAAATACACAGTATATTTATAACATTTCTAGAATAACAATATTCCATCAATCTAGTCTTTAAATGAGTTTCACCTGCAAGGCCGTACAACATTTAAATAAAATAATTATTTATGATCAAATTCATATATTAAAATGAACTCAGCAGTTCAAAGGCTCCTTACTTTGCTTGAATAGAAATTAATCCTAAACTTTAAGACAATGTCTCTCATTACTGGAGCACTGCTCCCCAAATTTGGCAATGTTTCAGTTAGAGATGGCAGAGGGGTGAGGAGGCGTATGGATTGAGAACCAATATAAAAACTGTAGAATTAAAGAGGCCATGTGTTTCAGATGAAGATGGCACTTATTTTCTCTAGCTTATATATAGCATTTTTTTGTTGCCGTAGAGTCTAAAGTGCAGTATTAAGATGCTATAGGCAGGCACGACTACTTGTACTGATCAACATTCCAGAGATGAATCCAGATATTTCCATCAGTAATGGCCCATAACCACAACTATGACATCAACACAAATAACAGCTTGGCCAGTGAATGAATCCAATGTTCCAAACCTCACTCCTTCAATCTTATCATACCCCCCCTCCCCTCCTTTAGCAATTCTTTTTTTTCTTATAAAACACTCCCTTACACCTCCATTAACTTACATTGGCTCTGTGGTTATTATCTAAATGTAAAAAAAACAATATCTGATCTTCTATGTTAAAACTGAAACAAAAGATCTGATTTGTCTCAAATAGCTGCTAAAAATTCAATATGGTCTAGAGGAGTAAAGCGAGCATCTGAGTGTGTGTCTGACTCTCAGAACTCGTCGTCAGAGCTGAGCAGAAGGGTCTTTTCATTGTCCCCGCGGGTGCTGAGGTTACTGTGGCTGCGGGAGAGGGGCGGCCCCCCGCTTCGCTCCAGTGTAGACTGCTGGGTGTACTGCTGATAAGCTGGGGAGAAGTTATGGATGGCATCCTGGACCATGTCCCCTGGGTTCATAGTCTCCTTCAGGCTGCTGGAGATGCTCTTCATAGGGGCACAGCGACCTAGTGGTGGGATGGAGAGATTATTATTATTAAAGAGATGCTAAACAGAGAAGATAAGGCAGGACGGATGACAAATCACAGATAAGGAAAAAAAACAGGTTGGCAGGAGAGGTTTCAAAATAAATCTTTGTAATGTTGCAAAAACATATTATTTAACAGAATTGAATCAGCAGGGTGTAAGAAAAAATATGTTCCTTAAATGAAGACATGCATATTATATAATAAAACAACAATGGGTGGTTGATATTAGTCTAAGGTATCAAAAGCACTTGTTAGACAAAATAGCACCACTAGGCAGGTGAACAATTAACATCAGTTTCCTTTACTAATTCATCTTTCTTCAGATCTTATCCTACATTTTTTTCTTTTACAGAGAGAGAGGACCATCCTGCCTGAGTTGGAATATAGACTGAACTGAATAGAGATGGAAAGGCAAAACGATCAAATGCTGATTTAACTGAGCACAAAATAAATGTAAGGAAACAAAACAAGACAGCAAAACACTCATTATTTGCAACGTAATAATGATAACAACAATAGCAGTAAAATAATAATGATCTTTACACCGGGTTTATAAAAACTTAAAAGACATAAAGTGGAATCATGCTGAACTGAAAACTGCACGACCAACGACATTAAAGTAATGGGCTTTTAACCACAAAACACCAACAGCTGACAAAAAACGTTTTAACATAAAGAACTGTGGAAGATACAGACAGAAAACAGCTGACATCAGACCTACCGTACTGTCCATAGATAGGAAATGAGCCTTTGAGTGCAGGGAAGAGAGAAAAATAAGACAAGGAAAGACAAGGAACAGAAGAAAGTTCAGATAAAGATGAAGGAACAGAAATACAGAGCAGAAGAAATGAGAACTATTCCAAATATTAGTGTTAAAGATGGGAATCAGTGTCAAAAGGGAGGTACACAAAGAGTGAGAGCAGCTTAGATCAGTTCTGAAAGACTTCAGACATCAGATTATGTAATGCACCCTGTGTAAATCACAATTCAGATTATTTAATTACAATGCAAACTGTAACATACGGGCTCTCTTAATTATTATCTGCACAGTGTGCTTTACCTTTTCAATCTCAAACCCTCAAATCTCTTAAAGCCTCCAAACATTCTCCCTCACACACACCACTTACCATACGAGTCCAGCCTTTTGTCCATGTAGACCTTGTAAGTAAAGGCATGGCGCAAAGCAATAGCAGCAAAGAACATCTCAATGCAGATGATGAAGTTCTGGTAGCCTGCAGCAACTGTTCCTTCGCCCACAGAGAAGTCAGCAGAGCTGATCTGAGGAATAGCGCCACATTTCTCCAGGATGGCCAGCAGCATCCCTGAAGCAAACAAAAATAGAAAAAATAACAAATCAGAAAACAGAGGGGGGTTGCTAATGACAGACGTGGGATACATAACATGTGTGGCTTCATTAGTCTGTTAAACTGACGGCATTCGGCCATTTTGACGCAAGTGACTTTTATGTTTGTGTTTTGTTTTTTTTTAACTCTCTGTGATGTTTCTGGACCAGCTGCTGAAATGTGAAAAAGGCCTTCACTAAATTGCTTTTCACAACTCGAAGTATGTGTGTCTGTCTATTAGTGTGACTTCATGCAGATCAGACTTGTGCCGTTTTGAAATTGGTACAAAAATGTTACTGTTAATCTATTAAGATTGCCATCACGATTTTAACAAATAAAAGAGCAAGAGGCTCATTCAGATATGAAGCTAACACGTTAAGATGGCATCAGATTAGGACAATGGAAAGGAGTGCATGTTTAAAAGGGGCTTAAATGAGTTTCAGCCAAATGCTTCAAAAGCTATTTTAAATCCATGCATGACTAGAAACCCAGAATTGGAAGAAAGCACCTCTGAGCTTGCTTCACTTGTCTTTGCCATTTTTGCAGTTGTTTTTTAATCGCCAATTATCTTGCTAAGGTAACTTTTAGTGGAAGTGTGCAGTTGTTGCATCAGGTAATACGTTCAGAATGTGGTGTTCTTACCCTGCCAGAAGGACAGAAAGATGACTGACTTGACCATGAAGAATTTGAGCACGGGGTTGTAAGGAATGAGCAGCTCACGCGTGGCAAAGTAGAAGAGGAAGAGAGCGTAGAGCGACAGACTGACAGAGATGTTGTAGATAATCGTGACATACAGGTAGCCACTAGCCACACTGGAGGAGAGAAGAAAAAGAAAATTAGTTTTCATCTCGACAAAAAGTGAAACCACTTAGTATTTCACATTTCGGGAACTTGTTGTACTGCTTTGTGTAGGATGCTGTTTGGTATATTGTATACATCTTGTTTTATTTTCCAAAGATAGTGATTTAGATTGCAAAACAGCAAAAAGAATAAATATTTTTTGTACAGTAGAGAGTAGAGAGTGATGACCTCAGAACTACATCATAATGCTAGGGCTGAACAATTAAGCAGTTTCAAATTGTGTTGTTTAATTTTTGCAAATTTTAACCACAGTTGAAACTATTCAGTTAGCAGTTTGCAAAGGCTGCACTTTAGGATATACACTGAACAAAAATATAAACGCAACACGTTTTTTCTCCCATTTTTCATGAGCTGAACTCAAAGATCTAAGACTTTTTCTATGTACACAAAAGGCCTATTTCTCTCAAATACTGTACACAAATTTGTCTAAATCTGTGTTAGTGAGTCAGATAATCAGTCAGTATCTGGTGTGACTTACAAACAGTATATTGCTAATCAAATCCCAATATCTGACCGAAAAATCCCAATGAGACATTTTCCCAAAATCTTTTAGCCTTAAGTAGTGCAAACAAGCGGCTTGAATTTACATATTTTGAAAATGAACACTCATTAGAGATATGAATTTTCTCCATTTATAAAGCTCATCCAAAGCTGCTCAGCCATTATGGTCCGAAAAGACTTTTGGTTGAACCTGGTCACTGTCTACATTATAGTGACACAGCACAGTGAATCAGAACACATGAACACTGCTCAGGGAGATGTCCATGCTGTGAATGACAGTGGGGAAGCTGCAGTGGAAACATACTTGAAGTCTCCATCTCTGTATTTCCCAAAGGCCTGAAGAATGACAGTGATGACTGCCATCAGGGGTTTTACCACACAGAACTGGAGAGTTGCCTAAGGAAGCAAGAGTGAAAGACGTAACAGTTACTATGGTGGAATACATGCAGCGATTCCAATTTAAAAGTACATTTTCATGCCATATGGAAATGAATATGAACAAGATCACCATACTGATGCCATAAAACACACATTAACACTAATATGACTGTCACAGTCTATAAAGCACAACACTAAAACATAGCTATTACACCATTTGTGTGATATTGACCCGATGGACTCAAGGCTATTTTCAGAGAAATTTCATTACCTTTACTTTGAAGCTCTTATCTTGGGCATTATAACATCTAGTTTTCTAGATCTTCCATAATTTGATATATTTATACTTGCAGATTTTTAGCCTTGTATCAGGGAGAAAGACATTTCATATTATGAAATTGGCAATGTATTTCACCATAAAATGCTGGATAGTAGAGATATATTTTTATAATTGTGCAAGGGAGACTGTCTTGAATCTGGCAACATCAGAACTATGCTGATGGGATACTGTATGACATTAGAACTGGGAAAACATGTGCTTAGTACCTAATGGAAATAAATGTCATTATTTAATTCACTGAATTGTTCACATCCTGTAGCCTAATTCCAGAGGTACATGTGAAAAGATGTGACAAGGATCTTTACAAAGCTCTGATGCAGCTCTTTCTCATAGAATGAGTGTGAAGACAGACACAAAGCTGTATGCAGGTCGTAACAATGATTACATGTAAATCCAACACTTCAGCAACAGACAAGCCATGGGCATCATTAGAAAGGTCTAGTTGTTAAGTTTTGTGTGTGCTATGTTTGTGAATGTGTATGATATGTGATACACCTCGATGTAATAAATGCCTTGATGTGAATTTGGACACAAAATGGGTCAGTCAGGCTCTAACAGGTAAACAATGTACAATGTATGAGGCAAAGGAAGGGATTGGTACCTGTTTGCAAAACCGGAGGAAACCAATTGAATAGGTCTTGCCCCACAGACAACAGGTCCCATACATACAGCTTGACCTAAAGTGAAGTGCAGGTTAAAACAGGTCAGAATAAAGGGAAATGTATACAGGCTGTCTCAACATCACATTACATAAGTAAGTGATTATATCAGAAAGAGTGGAAGTAAAAAGATAAGACGGCAGCAAACAAGACTTACTCGATAGGTTTCCCTCTGATTTCAGCCATGATGGCACTCTCTCCTCCCAGATACTCGTAACACAGACTCAGGAAGTTGTAGATGACAAAGGCTGAAAAAGGTCATACAGAAAATAACTGGTGTCAGTAACATCACTCCCAGATTCTATTAACCAGCCAGTACACAATTAAGGTTGATTAGTAATTGTTGATAAGTTCTAGGATTGGATAAAAGACAGGGTATTTTAGGGAAAATAGTAAACTGCACCATCCGACCAAGGAATTACATATCAGACATGAACCTTGGAGCAGACAAGCTGCATTTATAAAACTAAAGCATATGGAAACAACGTCCCAACACATGGAACAGCTGTAGCAGTGGCCACTTGTTCTAGAGCAGGGATGGGCAACTCCGGTCCTCGAGGGCCACTATCCTGCATGTTTTAGATGTTTCCCTCTTCCAACACACCTGATTCAAATGATCGTTATCAGGCTTCTGCAGAGCTTGATGATGAGCTGATCATTTGAATCAGGTGTGTTGGAAGAGGGAGACATCTAAAACATGCAGGATAGTGGCCCTCAAGGACCAGGGTTGCTCACCCTAGATCATTTTTACCTCCGTCAAGTGGAGGTATTGTTTTTGCCTGTGTTTATCTCTGTTTGTTTGTTTGTTAGCAAGTTAACTTGAAAAGTTATGAAGAGATTTTAATGACATTTTCATGAAATGTTGATAATGGGACAAGGAACAGATGATTAAATTTTGGTGATGTTCTGGATTACCAAAAATGAGAGACTGCTGCTCGTGGAAATCACCATATGGATGGAAATGAGCTGATACCGGCCTGAGCCTGCTCCTTAAGTGCGTTGGCTTATGGGTAATGTAGTAGTAGTAGATGAAGAGAAGTGCGTTGTGTGTATGTCCCGCCCGGCACTTGTACTGTACTTTTTCACTGTCTGTGACAAATAAACTGATCCAGTTCGGCTTGTTACCAGCACAAAACTAGTCAACACAGCAGTACTGCGGTATACGCCACGGAGCTGAGAAGGTAACAGCTGCTTGGCGGAGGTCTGCGCTCTCCGAGTGCTTTTCTAGTTTTTAAAATGCTATACAAAAATAATGTGAATAAAAATGTTGGGATAATTTTTACTGTTCTTAAAAGTTATATTAAAGTCAAAAGCTTTATCTGTCAAGTCTTTCATTAGACATTTTTCAATTTCAGCCTCTGCAAAAGATTTGTTCTGATTATAAAAGGTTATTTATTTGCTGTATTGAGTTATAGGACTTAAGTGAACTTTTTCTCCTGCTTGCATTTCTTCTCCGGGACAATTTAAAGGGTTGGTCACCCACATGACATAAAATTTTATCAAAACGGGTATCTCCAAGGCACACCTTTATATATGATTATAGTCCTGTAAACCATCATAGATAACAGTAATTTCAAGGGACACTGTGAATTATAATGTGGAAAGTGGGCTGAGCACATTAAGAAAATTGGATTTTATATTAATTTTACGCTCAAAAACCTTGAAAATGGTGCAGTTACCAGGTTAAATTTAAAAAAAATATATATAACCACAATGACCCAGCTGTATGAAGTGACATCATGTTCAATGGCAAAGACCTGGAGAACGACAAAGACGTGACTGCGCATGCCCAGAGTTGCTGCTGGCGGCTGCTACTGTTGATAACGTGAAGTGCTGATGTTGATGTTGGTGATATAACGGTGTGCAGTCCATCAGCGTCGGTGGGGAAATTGCAAGATAGTACCAGTAATTAATATCACATACATTTAACGTTGTGACTGAACGTATCACCTCTTTAAAGCCTCGTATATTTATTAGTTTTGACTTTACGTCTTCCAACACACCTGATTCAAATGATCAGCTCATCATCAAGCTCTGCAGAAGCCTGATAACGATCCTGATCATTTGAATCAGGTATGTTGGAAGAGGGAAACATCTAAAACATGCAGGATAGTGGCCCTCGAGGACTGGAGTTGCCCATCCCTGTTCTAGAGTGTTGCAAAACACTATGTGTAGCTGTCTGTTAAGGTTCTCAGTCATCCAGGTCATGGTTATCCTCATAGTTTCAATCGTAGCATCTGGACTTGGTTGAGTTTGTTGAAGACATTTCACCTCTCATCCAAGAGGCTTCATCAGTTCTAAACTGACTGGTTGGGAGTTCCAAATTTTGATACTCTTCAGGAGCCATTAACACTATTGAAGCTTTTATGTTTTAGCAGACAGACCTCTCTCGTAGATAAGTCATGAAAAATGAAAACTGTGCAAATTTTCTAAATGAAACAAGCAGTAAAAAAGTTAAAGCACATGTTTGAGTAAGTTTGCCTTACTTATCACTGCACTTCTTGCCATGTGACTGATGCACATGCACATATTGCAATGTCCATGCTGAAATGTTCTACTGTGCAGCCCTATCATATGTAATCAACCTAATCAACGTAGCCAGTAACACTGTTTGCTTTTGCAGTAACATGACAGATTTCAGGGACAGTCTGAACAAATATCATCACTCTATTTATGCATGGCTTCAGACTGATGGCCCCTCAGTAGCTCTGCATTTTAAACCTGCTTAAAATTAGAATTAGGAAACTATAATCATCATCGCAGTCAAAGCATAATTCATTATTGTCTGTTATCAACAAAAAATACAGTTGGCAACTATTTTGATAATCAACTGAGAGAGTATATCTGCTCTCCTTTTGACATTTAGACAGGTAGTCTCAAAAAAGCATGCAGGGCTGTTACATCATATTCTCTCTACGGGTCAATAATTTACTGACTATTTTGATAAGACGTAACATTCAATTTAAATAAACCTGACTGGGCTGCACACTGATCACAGTAATTGGTGTTCCTGAGTGAGCAGAATGTTTTTCCTCTGCGGCCCCAGGTGTTCGCAGGGTAATATAAGGGTAACCCACAGATACCAGCTCCCCACTGCCTTAGCTCACTCTGCTGTTCAAAGTGGCTCAGCTTAAAAGTAAACCTGTGATTATAGCACACTGAAAACACTTGCTAGAACAGTCAGCACAGTGCTGGCTTTGTCAGGTTGCATACCTATAGTTAGTGTTCTAACCATAGTTAGTATAGTGTGAACAGTGCCAATGAAGGGAAGGACCTAACGACCCTCATTGGCACCGTTCACAGCTGGCCACAAAGGTCCCTGACGAAGCCCATTGTGAGAGAGAATCACCTAACGACTCGCATAATGAGGTGAGGGGCAACACACACCCAGCAGACTGGAGTTTCAGAAGAGTATGAAATCTGGATCTCCCAGTCAGTCAGTTTAGAACTGATGAAGCCTCTTGGATGAGAGGTGAAACGTCTTGGAGCTAACTCAACCAAGTCCAGATCCACAATGAGAAACCCCTTTCACATCAGTGATAAAATTACATTGTTTGTCCTGGGAGAATGACATTGTAGTTATCTGAAATGATCGTTTTGACTGGGAAGAATTGAGCTACAGATATATGTAACACATATCTAGTTTGCCAGATTTGAACTCTACTCTCTGGAGTGAAAGTCCTCCATCTAACCCAGTGCCATTTGTCCATTTGCCTTTAAATTCCTTAATGTATAACCTGTTCAAAATGCATTCAGTATTACATGCATCTACAATCACTAATCCTAATAAAGCACATTTGATGATGAAACAATCAAAGTAAACTTCCATTCATATAACCACACCACGTTATGTAACTGCTTTGTAAAATTATTAGAATGTTCCTCTGAATTAATAAAGATCTGTCTTCTCTTATCTCATCTCTTTTCCCTCAAATTCTACGTGAATACTCTGGGATATTCCAGTGACATTACATACATCATAAGCTGTTAGCGTGGTTATGATTTAACTGCTTACATGTGAAATGCTTTCTCAAGGATTTGCTCGTTTTCACATAGTTGCTAGGAAACAGGTTTCCCCTCCCCTGCAATCCCAACAGGCCATGGAGACATGAGAACAAAGATGGGAACCTTTGTAAATGAAGACACTGCAGAGGCCATCTGCCGCTGGAGTATCACAACACATAAATTCTCACACCCTTATTTCTACTGGGAGTCAAAACACACACCGAAAAAGAAAACTTTCACTTGTCTCTGGGGTGAATGGTGACCTGTTGTGTGCTTGCCAGATAAGGCAGCAAATAATCCAGCCAGCAGCAACAAAAGTCAGTGTACCACTTCATTGTAGTGTGTTCCTTTGTCCACTCACCTTCGTAGCAGTCTCGGACTGTGTCGAAGTACACATAATACTCCTCATTGGTGAAGAAAAGAAGGCTGAGCCAGGAGTCAAAGGCATAGATGGGGACTATGAAGAGGATCCTAACTATGTGCCTCTGCTCATTTGGAGAGCTGTAGTAGCGGAGGTGCATGTAGATCTAAAAACAAGAAAGAAAAGAGGGGAGAAAATAATTAGTATACTTTGCACAATGCACAGTTATCAAAAAGGGACTGGCAGTAAGTAAATAACATGAGTCCCTGCACAGTTCATCATTAGATACCATACACTGTTACACTATTATATAATTATATGTCCATATCTATGGATCATAACTAAATGTAGCATGTTCTTAAGCAGTAAGGACATATTGTTTAATCATTTTAGCAGCTGGATAGCTCAGTGAGTAACATCCCAGACCTTGGCATGGGAGATTGGTGGTTCAAATCCCGGTCAGGGCGCAGCTATCCAGTGAGGACCCTTAGGCAATGTCCTTAATGCTGCCCCGCCTACCTACCTATGTACGTCGCTTTGGATAAAAGCGTCTGCTAAATTAACTTGTAACCTTGTAATCAGCTCTGCAAAACCAACATATTGAACAATTGTGTGTAATTTTAGCCGTCCATAAGCTGCTACAGGAGCATCCATTAACATTTTTTCTTTATATCATATTGAATTATTCGGACTCTGGCTTTATAATAGAGCTACTGATTCTACATAATCAAAAGAGAAAATTAAATAATCAAAAGGAGGGAGAGTGCATCTACACATGTGCAGGAGAGCATCTATACTTAGGCACACAAGCACACAAACACACACACACACACACACACAAAGTAACCTGTTTGACAACAGTGTAAACCCAGCTCAAGTTCCCTATTAGTGTGTGAACAATCAAATGCTTGGTGAATTCTGCTTCACAATGATAATACGAGCCGACATTTAAGGATCAAAACGCGACGAACCCTTGGCAGTCAAAAGCCAGTATTTCTGACACCCTCTGCTTGAAACCCAAAAAGTCAGACAGATAGTGAAGCTCCACTTACACAGTCTGTTTTCATACTAAAAATTAAGATAAAGCCAGCCTTTGCCCTTCTGCTCCATGTACAGTTTCTATCCTGAGTATGGATTAACTAGCATTTTGTCACAGACTGCTACCTGTGATGCAGTACCTTAGACTTTGTTTTGTTCACGTTAACAGATGCCTGTGAGTGAAATATGAATTGGCATTGAGCATACAAATTTCTTTAGCACCAGCGACATTGACTTTGTGAGTCCGTGTGTGTCTGTCAGCATGGCATTAATTTGGTTCTAGACCAGGGGTAGGCAACCCTGGTCCTAGAGAGCCACTATCCTGCATGTTTTAGATGCTTCCCTCTTCCAACACACCTGATTCAAATGATCAGCTCATCATCAAGCTCTGTAGAAGCCTGATAACGATCCTGATCACTTGAATCAGGTGTGTTAGAAGAGGGACACATCTAAAACATGCAGGATAGTGGCTCTCTAGGACCAGGGTTGCCTACCCCTGTTCTAGACACACCCACTGTAGCAGAAACTACTGCACTCTGTAAAATATATATCAATGAATGCAGCTTTAAGTTTCACTCTTCTTTCATGTGCAGATTATCACATAATCACAGCCAGCAGCAGATTCAGACAAAACACTTGCACATGTGCTTTTCCTGCTGTTAAACAATACAGTGACCTCAAGTGTCACCATGTTTAGTTACCGTTTGAATCCTCCATCTATACACCAAGTATGCAGGAAAACAAAAGTACAAAAGTATGCATATGATGCCCAGAAGATCAAAAGAAAGATGGATCCCGCACTGGAGGTTAAAGTGAACATGCAGACACAGTCGGTTGTCCTGGAGGAGGAGTACGAGAAATTAAAGGAGTTGAAATTAGGGTTAGGGTTAGGGATTTGAGCACTCTGACAGGTGTTTATGTGTCTGTCTGTCAAAGCACGATACAGTTACTGCATTATATAAATGTGTAGTTGAGATCAAAATCAAGGTTGAGTTTAAAGATGGGTGTTGTCCTACTCATAAGTACTGAGTGTTCATTTAATAATGTAGCAACGATTACCAGTGAATACTCATGGGTACATTTTTGCAATCGAGATGCATAACACATTAAATAATGAGAAAAGAACACATGACGAGAATATGCATCAGCTTCCTCATCGTGACACCACAGTTCAGAATGTGCTAGATCAACAAGTTGGCTGAAACTAATTGCTTCCTCATGAAACCTATATGCGTGCAGCCAGCTCAAGTTGGATACTGGAGTGGTGGGAGTCTGCAGGGTGTGTGTTGGGAGCATGCACTAACACGTGGGGCTGTTTCAGGTAACTGATACTGGGCTTTTATCACTCCTATTCAGGACAGCAGACGGCAGGAAGCAAGGAAGCACAGGGTGGGCCTTTGTCACCAGCACCTCTGTCTGCTCCATCCGGCTCTTTTCCACTTACACAATGTCCCAACCTATCACCTTTCCTGGCCTGTAAACAGACACACCTTTTGTAAAATTACAAACATGGGGTGACAACGCAACAATCGAGACTGTGCACTCACAGGCTTTGTTGCTAGGTGACCCTCCTTGCACGCAAACACACACACACACACATATACACACACACAACCTGCTCTTTGATGATGTCGTAGCCGAGCCAGGAGCACCTGTTGCTAGAGTGACAGAAGGCTATTCTTTAACCCTGTATGTAAAGAGCATCAGCACACGATAGAAGACAAACCATCATTCTCTGCCTCTAAGTACAATAGATCTGCCTCACATGAAAAAAGGAACACTTACTAAATACTTCACTGTAACATGAGGGCTGATAAACAGAAAAAAAAACACTAAGCATGTTCATTCCTCACAGATTTTGAACACTACTGTTAATATCACACAAGAACACTAAAAACGTAAAATATCTCCCTATCAGCTGCAGACAAGCAGCACTTAAAGCTGGGCTCACTGAGGTCTTTCCATACATCTACAGTAAATTGTCACATTCTGGGTGAGGTTTCAGAGGGCCTAATAAACCTCAGTCAACCAGACTTAGCATGCCTTGGGGTTTTCATGAACTGCAACATCCCCTGTTCACATCCTGTCAGGAACATTTTTGTTCCTCAATTCAGTCTCCTTATATTTCCTGTTACCTCTCTGCTGTCACTTATTAAATAAACTCACACAATGGCCAAATATAAAACAGAAGCTGTAGGTATGCACTTGAGAGGAAGTACTTATATAATATGTTTTTAAATGCTTGATGCTTGCACATGTCTTGGAATGATCTAAATAGATCTTAGATATCCTCGTAGTTTCAATCGTAGCATCTGGACTTGCTTGAGTTAGCTCCCAGACGTTTCACCTCTCATCCAAGAGGCTTCATCAGTTCTAAACTGACTGGTTGGGAGTTCCAGATTTTATACTCTACAGGAGCCATTAACACTATTGAAACTCCAGTCTGATGGGTGAGTG
>OMNN01096706.1:1632-22716 GCA_900302755.1 Chromis chromis
TTCAGACTGTCCATTCTGTATTCTTTTTAAAAAGCAATGTTACTATCAGGCTCTGCCGGGGGGTTTGTGATCTCAGGAATTGACTGTGTCATGCTGGCGCAGATCGTTCCGAGTATCACTCGAGCAGAGTCACCGCCAAACTTAAACATACATGTCAGTCTGAAATAAATGGTTATCAATCTGACGAAGAGTCCTGTCTGAAAAAAAGGAAAGTACATTGCAGCAGAGAAGAGTTTGCGTGGGTGTGTTTTAACCCAAATCATGATCTTTTCCTAAAACTAACCAAGTAGTTTTGGTGGCTAGACTTAAGGGAGTAGTTGTCTCGCAGAGGCAAAAGCAAACAGTGACTAAAATCACCACAAAACAATGGCCGCACACCAGACTTGAACTGAAAAGTAAAGAACAGACCAAAAATATTACCATATCTCACAATTTTACAGTCTTTATTGTGAAATTAATCCATTTTTGCACTGTGGAGCGAGGTAGCTAATGTACATTTTGGTGTTAGACTGCATTGCATTAGGTCAAGGCTCTGGAGGACTAATCTAAGATTGTGATTTTCTTCAGGGCAAAACATTCTTTCAAAAGGCCACTGGTACACTCTGGATCATTAGTCGGCTGATCCACTTTGGTCACATTAATAAGTTTGCATCCAAAATTCAAGGGTTCACGATCCTGTCAATAAATTCAAGTTCACCAACACCACTGGAAGAAAAAGAACCCCAGACCTTCGTGTTCCCACCTCCATGCTTTACGCTTCCCTTGGGTTTCAGACTTTCCACTGTCTGAAACATGTAGGCAGAATCTGGACTCCTCAAGGATTCTCAGGCATTACCATTCCTGCCCCGGTACACGCATGCAGTCAGTTACACAGTGTGCTGCAAGCTGAGCTTCGTTTTATTAAGCTACATTTATTGGAAAATGATGTTGAATTAGCTATTAACAGTTAACTGTCGTAATTACGAGATCTGAATGCTTCCCTTAATTCTCTGATTCTGATTTTAAGACAGTGTTCTCATAATTACATGATAATGTACAATGGAGTAATGCAGCAGGAATTCTTTCACAACTTGCCTGAGAATAAATTAGATTTTTTAAGATTTATTCAGTAATAGTTGCCAGTACACCCTGTGGCACACGCCAAAAAGGAAATGTTAACAGATAATTCGATGCGCTTCCTTTTCCCAAAATGTAAACCCACAGTATCCATGGCAACACTGCTTTCCGTTTCTTGCTAAAGGTTGCATCTGTTCATATACTTGAAGACATTTAACGTGACATTTCCCCAAACACTGTCTTGTCCTCTCAAGTATAGCAATGACTGCTGACCACCAACCACCTTTTCTCATAATGATCATAATTATGACATAATGTCTCTTATTGTTTTTCTTCTGTAAAATGTGTCTTTCTACGGATATAATACAAGTTTGTGTAATGTTTTGTGACACAAACTTAGAAACCTCATAGTTTAACTGCCTTTTTTGAGGCCATTATAATTGTTTATTGTGCTTTCTGCTTCACTCTTTTTCATTCCCTCTTCTATCTAGCTTAATTTTAATTATTGATATTTTAGAGTTTGTAAAAAAAAAAAAAAAAAGAATCCTGTAACTTTGTTTTGAAAACTGCTGCAACAATCTAGTTTTCTTGGACTTATTGAACACTTGATTCTGCAGGGTATTGTGGAGAAGCATGAGGAGAAACAGCAACAAATAAAAGTGATATTGATGCTCTGGCTGCATAGCTTTTCCTGAATATTAGAAGGCGAGAGAATTAAGTGGAGCCATCTAGGAATCTCATTCTTTGTAAATTTTATTCAACTGCAAAATCCATCCCTAAAGTAAAAGTTACTGCAGCCTCGAACAATGTGTGTATCCATCCCACCGAGCAGGCGGAAAACACACCCTTCTGGAAGGAGTTATCAATTTAAATATATCCTGTTTTCTACCCTCAGAGCCAGCGTGGCAGAATTAAAAAGTTGAGTCAGGGGAAGCAGTGGTGGATGGCCAGCCATTACTTTTGCTCTGGTAATTTGATTATACTGGCTCCGGGCAGCATGTTGTGCCATGCTCCTGGGGCTGGGAAATATCAAATTAATAATTGCAATTGACAGGCAGTCCATATGTCAGTGTGTCGAGTTAGGTGGTTGGGCTGATGGTCTCCTTGCCTCGCTCCCGCTGCCTTCACTCAGACATCTGTGCAGCCAACAACCAGCAGGCCTGGCAACCGGTAAACTGCTGTGAGACGTGTTTATTCCTGTTCCTGTATATCCACGCAGGATGAACTTCTCTGACTCCTTTCTCACTCTTTTGCCACTTGAGAGGAAACTGGTTGATGCAGAAGGCTAGGACACATGATCCGTGAAGTCATGTAAATATATACACGATCAGGCATAACATTATGACCACCTGCCTAAAATTGTGTCGGCCCCCCTTGTGTGGTCAAAAATGCTCTGAACCATTGGGCATGGACAAGAGGACCTCTCAGGGTGTCCTATGGGGTCTGGCACCAGGACGCTGGCAGTGGATCCTTTGGGTACTCTGGCTTGTGCAGTGGGGCCTCTGTCAATCAAACTTGTTCCAGTGCATCCTGTTGATGCTTGATCAGAATGGGGTCAAGGAGGTTTGGAGGTCAAATCAACATTTTGGGCCATTGTCATGTTCCTCAAGATGTTCCTGATTGGTTGATGTTTTTGCCATGTGGTGAGGTGCATTTTCCTGCAGGGGTAGGCCAGTGACATTTTGGATTTCCATTTGCATGAGGGAGTGTGCTTGTTCCGGGACAATGTTTATTTAGGTGTCTAAGTCTCATCAACACGGTTTTCCAGCAGACCACCACATAGTACCAATATGATCCATGTTATTGACTTGACCTGTCAGTGGTCATAATGTTGTGGCTGATCGGTGTATGTAATTCATTTCTATTAGTGGGAATTAAAAGTGACACCTGAGTGGAGTGTAAACGCTATCGAAGCTCTGTCCACACAACCAGCTGCCTGTGACGTCTAAAGCATTTCTAAAACTGCTTTCTACGTGGATCGGCCGAATCGCCAAAGCATCACTGAGGCGGACGATTGTTTGCTAAACCCTTCCCCTGAACGGTGATTATCCAAACATAGCTTAGCAACCCAACGAGGCCCAGTTGACCTGTCAAGCTCTGGATTTTTCCACATGCTTAAACAGTGTTAATGGGGTTGCAGGCAGAGTATTACTTGACATTTAAAGATTTTAAATTGGTGATGCCATTTTTTAGCCTTTCCCCAAACCATGTTGTGTAAAGCATCTTTGCATAATTTAATTTCTTAATACTATTTATTATTATTAAACTCGGATCTTAACTAACTACATTAATTTGTGGGGTTACAGGTTGGATGCTATAGCAGTTCAGGGAAATGTGAGGCTCTTTTGCATGGTAATATTACATTAACGTGATTTTACTAAAAGGCAGGAACATGAAAAACATGTTTTAATGTTTAGTTGTGAAGGGGCGTTATTATGCTTTGATTGGACAATGGCACATCATCTAGAACTGAGCAGGTTATGGTTTGAGGGCTTCCAAAGTTGACTAAAAGCTCAATATTCAGGCAAAGTTCCACCAAAAAAAGAAAAGAAAAAGAAAATAAGATTAATTTAAAAAGAATATCTGGGGTAAGTTAACTTGTATTGAAAGTAAAATGAATTTGTTACCATATAGTAACTATATGCTACGGAAGCCCTAAACGGTCATGTGCGAACTAAATTTTTTTGCTCCGTTTTCTTGTTATAATGACAAAATCATCTTGTTTTTTCGAGAAAACAAAATAGTTTTCTCGTTATAACGAGTTAATTTTCCAGTGAGGTACAAAGCGAAACCAACCAGCCACTTACTGTTAAGGACTTGCCAGTTTGAATTGAATAGGGTGAATGCAGTGTGAGAGTGAGTGGTTGGTGCTGGTCGGGTGCAGATTGGCAGCCTTGCTTCCGTCAGTCTACCCCAGGGCAGCTGTGGCTACATATGTAGCTTACCACCATCGAGTATGGGAGTGAATGAATAATGCAATGTAAAGCGTCTTTGAGTGTCTAGAAAAGCACTATATAAAACCAATGCATTATTATTATTATTATTGAATTATTTACGGTGGCGGAGCTGAGCTCCAGGGAGCCAAGGTGCGGAGCCCAGCTCCGGAGGGCTCTGGCCCACTTTAACCCCTGGTTATAACGAGAAAACGGAGGAGAATTATCTCGTTACAACGAAAAAACGGAGCGAAAAAAATTTGTTCACCCATGACCATTAAAGGCTTCCGTAATATGCAAACATGAAAGCGAGTTTAACGTATTCAACCTATTGGAATGTCAATGACTTATGTAGCATTAGCATTGCTATTAGCATTATTATTAGCATTAGCATTAGGATACTCTGACACTATTTCTGCAATTTTTGACTCCATTTAAAGAGGTAAAGACATTATTTTTATTTTTATTTTATGATTTCAAACATTTTGCAGCTCCAAAACATTATCTGGTTTGTAAATTAAACCTTTGGAAGTCACAATTTTAACCGAAAGAGTTATGATATCCAACCTAAATCATATGTTGCTCCAGTGTACATTTCTAGTCAGTAATCTAACACTCCTCATAGAAGACAGTATAGAATTATTCTAGATGCTTTGTTGTCGGTGTGCAGTACCTGGAATTGTAATTGGTCTGTTGTGCTATTTTTGACTGTATGGACGGTTTAACTTGTTGTTTTCATCCGTAGAACATGCAAACCAGATACTTCTATGAATGAGGGAAAAAGAAAAGGGCAGTAATAGTAAATGAAATGAATAATGTTGACTGCAGTTGTTTAAATGAAGCTAAATAGGATATAAATTTGCTTTTGATTAAGAAATATCCAAATGTTTAATTACATGTGTATGTTATTATCATGATTTTTTCCCCACACATTTTAAAAAAACAATTGAAATTATAGAAATGTAACTGTGTAAATGTTGAGTTGTTTGTTTCACTGGGAACAATTTGGATGTGTTTACACTTGTTTTTGTTAAAAGCATGTTTTTAGAGATGTTCTGGTTTGTTCCATAATTACACATCGCTGGCGGTCCTTTCCCTGCTCCCCCCTCTTTTTTCTTCTTCAAATATTTCCATTATTTAAGCAATTTTAAAAACATTTTAAAAAAAATATTTCAAAGTTAAGTAATAATTGATACAACAGGAGGTTTCTTTTTGGACTAGTTGAAGTTTGCATCGAACAACCCCTGCCAACATTGTTTGAGATACTTTGCCAAAAGCAATAGTAAGTGCTCATCCACTGTTTGAAAGTACAAGCTTATGAAGTGTGAATTCTAAGCAGGCGAACACGGTTATGTTAGAAAGCCAAACGAGAACAATGCTGTTTCTTTATTTACATGTCCGTTTGCAAGGATGCAGAATTTTGTCTGAAGCTTAAGGGTTTGTCCTGTGTTTTAAGCATGATATCACAGTATAAAGCTATCAAATGCATTTTATTTATTGCATATAACAACAAAAAGATCTACAGTGGAGGCGTCAAACGTGTGCATAGCTTAGCAAACAGTCAGATTAAACATTCTGCAAATACAATTATTCATTTGAATGTGTGCAACTGTAGTAATTAACACAAAATTAGTAAGAATGAAGCTGTGTTTGTCACCCAAAGGAGGCACAGTGACAAAGATGGAGTGATGCTGTTGAGCTGAGGGGATTTTTTGGTCCTACGAATAGAAAATATCTAAAAAAGAAATCTGATCTGACATAAGACATCGCCACTTTAGTGCACAACCTACTCAGAAGCCCTGTAAGAGCACACGCCACAGGGGAAGGAAGTAGTGGGAAAAAGTAAATGCCAGAAGTTGCCCTCTAACACAACAGTTATGCAAACTGACACACAAACACACACACACACACACACACACACACACACACACACACACACACACACACACACACACACACACACACACACACACACACACACACACACACACACACACACACACACACACACAGTGTAGGTCTGTTTACTTGATTTGGTGTAGGCAACATTGATTACTCATGATGTATCAACCAATTCTAAAGGAGTTGCCGCACAGTGTAAATAAGCTTCTTGCTTTTAGACTCTTAAACCCGTCAAACTGATTTATTTGTCGCTAGGAGACAATTAACAAAGTTTAAAGGCGCATTAGACCAGAGAAACTGTTCTACAATGAAAGCAAATGGATAAAAAGCGAAGAAAGACACGGTCATGTCAAGAGCATCATGTTTTCTGTGTATTAAGAAAGTCGAAAAGTATAGAAAAGAAGTTTTATTACCTTGAATTCTAACACTGTTGGTAGGGAAACAGACAGAAGGATGCTCTCAGACTTCTCTGATTTCAATTGTAGGATAAAACTTCAAAATTGCTGAGAGCTGAGTGTGCAGAGCCACTGATGTTCATGACAGACTGTATATATTCTACATGAAGTGGCAGATTAGTCAAGCCGGCGTATCACTATAATTTTTGTTTGTCAGACAGAAAAATTCATGCCATGTAACAAAAGCACCGTTCCGTAACTGAGCAGCATCTCGGCTTGATTATATATTGCAGCCATTTTTATTGTATTCACAATTATATAGGTACCTCACTTGCAGAGCTCCTAAGTGCTGTATTCATTTCAATCCTGAAGTGCTGTAAATGTGTCAGACACAATTTCTCCTATTATGAACTAAACCTGACCTCTGCTCAGCAGCTCTGCTCATTAATGTCAGGACATAAAGACAGAAATGAGGTTACATGGTGCAACATGGGTGTTATTACTTTTCCAGACAAGATTTCATGTGCTTATACCCACCAAATATATTAATTACATGGCAGCATGTGCAATGTTATCTCCCTGTACACTCAGATTAGATAACTTACTAACGCCTAGAGCTGTCTTAAAATGTGGGTACAAAGCAAATTATTTTATAACATGACTTGAAGCAAACTCATTCTGCAGAAGAAGAAGATGTCGAAATTGAAGACATTTCAGAAAAGAACTCGTGGCAATGTCAAACACTCATATGATTTTAAGTGGCTGACAGTCATCCCACTCGAGCCCCTTTGTCTCAGATATTCTTTACACAGGCTCGGTCACCAGAGTAACGAGCAGAGCTCTTGCTGCTACAGTACACTCAGAACACTCCCTGAGTAAAATTAATTGTCCAGACAAGATCCAGCCGGGTTGAATCAGACACAAAATGAGCAGCTATGAAACCTGTGTCATATACGGTAGCAGTGAGAGTGATTAGTGGTATGGAGTTATTAATAGATGTAGTTTTACGTATCTAAACTAATTTTTTGGATAATTTTGAGCACTGTTGTTTTAAACATATTTAAAAAGCCAGTTTTCTCAGTTGTGTAGTAAACAGTGGACTATCTAAACTAAGCATTTTCTGTGTGTTTTTGTCTTCTGTCACATTTTTATTCACTTCAGGCTCATTCTTCACTACAATGTAAAGTCCGGGACCTCAATGTAAACAATCATGAGTAGAAGTGAAGACAAATAAAAATTGCTTTTGTACTCTTCACAGCAACTCTAGACAGATACACCGATCAGGCATAACATTATTATCACCTGCCTAATATTGTGTTGGTCCACCTTATGTGGTCAAAAATGCTCTGAACCATTGGGCATGGACAAGAGGACCTCTCAGGGTGTCCTATGGGGTCTGGCACCAGGATGTTGGCAGTGGGTCCTTTGGGTACTCTGGCTTGTGCAGTGAGGGCTCTGTCAATCCAACTTGTTCCACTGCATCCTGTTGATGCTTGATCAGAATAGGGTCTAGGAAGTTTGGAGGTCAAATCAACATCTTGGGTCATTGTCATGTTCCTCAAGATGTCAATGATTCTTTGGTGTTTCTGCCATGTGGTGGGGTGTATTTTCCTGCGGGGGTAGGCCAAAGACATGTGGGGTTGCTATTTGCATGAGGGAGTGTGCTTGTTCTGGGACCATGTTTATTTGGGTGTCTAAGTCTCATCAACATGGATCCCAAAATCCAAGGTTTCCAGCAGAACACCACATAGTACCAATATGATCCATGTTATTCACTTCACCTGTCAGTGGTCATAATGTTGTGGCTGATTGGTGTATTTCACCATGCTGAATGTATCTTCCAATACCTTACTGACAACTTGCTCCTCTGTATACTGTTTTTGAGCCATGTTGAATTTATTTTATTGATTAAGCGTGCTTAATTTTTGTCTCAGTCTCTCTTGTTGTCTCCGCTCTGCTCTGTTGAAACACTGCCTGCAAGTTCAGACGAAAATTCTCAGAATTTTTGGTGACATGACTGTTGATCGGTCATGGCTTCTCAGTTGCACTGAGGAGTGCAGAATATTTTGGTTTTTTACAGGGACTAGTGCAAATTTTGAGTTTGACACATGGAATAAAGTGATTTTGAGGAAATATCACAATTTTAAGCTTTTGATTTTTTTGGAACCGTATATCACACCTGATTCGGAACATTAGAAAGTTAAAAAAAATCTGACAATTATTTCTGTTTTTACAACTTCTGGCTCTGATAAAAGGTGTGTCTTGGAAATTTTTTAAAGAACATGCCTTTTAAAGCTGTCAGCGGGTTGTGGAGTTTAGAAGTTTAAAGGGACCATATTATGCTATTCCTTATGTTCTGCCATATAACTGTCAAATGTCAGAGACAGCATGCTAACAAAGTCAATCTGCGGTCTTCTTGGTAAAGTTATGTACACATTCTTGCAAAACAGTCCACTTGAGTAGTGTTCTAAACATTTATTGCAATCCAGCATACAGTACAAATAAATGACTGCTGAGATATTCTATACAGTCGCGTGGCTACAGCTGAATAACATTTTACCAGCTACATTTCTTAACATTTTCCACTTCAGTCGACATTTTACTGCAGTTTTTAACACATTTAACAGGAACACACACACACATATATATATATAGACGCATTTTTATATACAGCTTGTGACTGAAAGACTAAATCCAGCATTATGTTACACAATAAGCAGGTAATGAGCATAATATTTGCCAAACAGAGACATCCTGCTGTAATCTTTGCTTCTGCACATGTTCATGCTGTCCACTCTCATTTTCTGGGTTGGATTCAGGCTCTAACATGTATGGATGGTTTGAGAAGGTGCCATTTCCATTCAAGACTGGGAAATTATGGTACTTGGGCTTACAGTTTGCAGTTTGTGGGCTTACAGTTTGCTCTCGGAACCTCCGGATGAGGCAGCCCTCACAACAAAAGGCTTCCGCAAAGCCTGCCAATCAAAACAAAGTGGGCTTTAATGGAGGCGGGCCTTAAAGAGCCCAGACCTAGCATTGGCTGCTTTGGCTCAACTTAAAGGCTCCATAACAGTAAGTATGAGATAAATATTTATTTATTTAACTGCAAGCTCCTCAAGTGGAGTCCCAGATTAAAAATGTAGCAGGAAATAAGAATAATAGGTTGCTTTTAAAGGAGAAAAACAACTGGAATTAGACATAAAATGATGATCATGATTTTGCTTTGTTTCAAAACTTGAAAGTTGTTGTAGGATCTGGAGACATGGAAAATGTATTCATTTATTAAAATTTGGAGGCGTGATATGTTTATCAGTGGATTGTGTTATTTTTATTCTATCCTTTTTAAATGTGTCACACTACTATAAAAATTCAATTCTCCTTTGCATGGATTGATACTAGTGTTCCGGAGAGATGTTCTGCCATTCTTTAGAGACATTTTTTTCAGCTGCTCTTGTGTTGTTCGGCAGTATGTTTTGGTTCATTATCATGTTGAAATATTCCTCTTCTGTAGACTAGGAGTCATCTTGTCAGACATTATATCTATTCTTAGAACCATTTATAAATGTCAACTCCTCAACACCTTTTCCATTCATGCAAACCTTAGAACAGTGTTTTTCAACCTTGGGGTCGGGACCCCACATGGGGTAGCCTGGAATTTAAATGGGGTCACCTGAAATGTCTAGTAATTAATAAAAAATTACTGATAAAAACGTGTTTTTAATTAATTATTATTCTTTTAAAACACCACACACAATCTGAAACAACTGTATTCTATAGTTTCTTTCACTTTCTCAAATATAAATCTAGTTCAAATAAAATGCAGCATTTAAAAATATCTGGCGCATCTTGATTGAAGGCCGAGATCACGTGACTTTACAGTTACCACTACTTCAGTTCCCTTGCTTCAACCAGACACACAAACCTGAACAAGAAAAAAAACTTCAAATCCAAAATGTGTCATAGAAAAAAAAGTCTTTATTTTCAGTGACAACCTATACTGTCTCTGTTTTAGCTCCATAAGAAACAAACTGTTGCCGTTTTCCATGGATGTGAAAAAAAAAGAGATTTTGTTGACTTCCTGTGTGACCAGCAGAAAATGTGCCTCCTTGCATATGTAACGGACATCTTTGATCAAAAACTAATTCTAGAAAAAAAAAATGTCTCTGGGGTCGTCAGAAATTTGTAATGTCAAAATGGGGTCACGGACCAAAAAAGGTTGGGAACCACTGCCTTAGAAACTCTTGTTTGATTTCAGCAGTGTGTATTATTATTATACTGGAATATTCCTCTTCTGCCAAGCTTCTGAAAAACTGAGACTCAACTTGTCAGTCACTATTTAGATATATCTACTGGCATTCATTGTGCTATTCATAAATGTAATCTCCCCAACAATTTTCTACTCATGCAGCCCCATATCATCAAATCTCACCTCTGTGCTTCAATGTCAGGACTTTGCATTCACTGTGGTATTCCTGGCCCGGTTCGAGGCAAGCAAGGATTTTTTTTTTCCATGGCCTTTAGAGAGTTTATTCTTGCAGTTTTTTGTGCCAAAGAACAAGCAAGGGTTGTTTTCCAGTTTGCCGCCCGTGGTCAGTTTTTCAGTTCTATGGCAATTCTATTCCAGGTGGAGCCATGATGCAGAAATGTTGATATACAGTATACAGCCAATACATCCCAAACTGAGAAAGCTCTGGTGTTCACAGATTTATAACTGTATTCATGCAAGTATGCTAAATGGAAAATGCAAGTGTACAAACAGACTCAAAAACAGCTGCTACCCCAGAGCCATAAGAGAACTGAACTCTGTCAAACACTAACACTAACCGACTGAGAATGAAGCAGAGTGAAATATGAAATATCTACATTTTTTTTGCACCTTCTCCCATATGCACCTTATTCTTATATGCAGCACCTTCATAGTGCATCTATAAATGTCATCTCCCCAACAGTTTTCCACTCATGCAGCCCCATATCATCACAATCCCACCTCTGTGCTTCAATGTCAGGACTATGCATTCACTTTGGTAGCCCTGGCTGGTTTAGGGTAAGCAAAGAATGTGTTCCAAATATTTAGCAGTTTTTTTCATGGCCTTTAGCATGGTCAGTCTATTCATATACTGAACCTGTACTTATGTCTACATACAACTGCATCTTGTATGTATTTTTTTGCACTACCTTAGGCCATTGCATTTTGTAAATGTTCAGCAGTTAGAAGTGCAACATCAGTTACACTACTCTTTTTTATAGTGTCCTTATCTTTACAGCAATAAGCTCTATTACTGTTTTCATAGATTACACTTGTACATACTTTTTTTTTTTTTTTTTACTATACTTTTATATTTCATATTTGCATATTTCTTACTGTACTTTAAGAAAAACTGTTGTCTGTGTGTGAAGGCATTGACAGAATTGCTGCTTAGTTTCATTGTACACTGCAATGACAATAAAGGAATTCTATTCTGTTCTTTTTAGTGTTAGTGATCACAGGTGTATTCACTCTGGGGCTTGTATTGAAAGTGTAGCCTGTCTAAGTTATTTGTTTTTGAATGTTCATAAGAGGAAATACTCTACTTGTCAACTTAGAAATAATGAAATTATTGCAAGCTGATACATTTCTGACTCATTAAACTCATCATTAAGTGATAGTGCAGAGGGGTGTACTCACTTCTGTTGTATACTTTAAATGAATTTGAGTGCAATCCTGCATAATTTAACACTTCTCTCAATAGTGTTTTGACACATGGCTGTGATCGCTCTCACTCCGACAGCCACAACATTGGCATGTTAATTATTCACGGATCTAAACACTGCTCAGATCAATAATTAACTAGAGAAACTGAGAAGAATCACTAAAAGCATAGTAGCTTGAAGTACTATATAATGCAGGAACACACTCTTGTATGTGAAAAAAGCCAGAGACAGGTGTTTTGATCTGTGATTATGTTCACATGCCACATGTTGTAGCACTCGGATGAGTCAAAGGAAAAGAAATTTGAGCCAAGAGGTTGTGTGTGTCTGTCCTTGTCAAACAGAGTACTTCATCAGCTTTACCATAGTGGCAAAGCATTATCGGTGAGTAAGGCTCCTCAAAGAGAATGTGCCTGCCAGCTGCTCACTCCTTTGTGTCTTGTGGAAGCACATAGTTCCTCGAGATGCGAAAGATATTTAATATAGATAATGCACAATCGGTGCATGTGCTGTGACAGCGTCATTTTGTAGCAGCACCTGCGCATACCGAGAAACAATAACACTAATATCACAATAATCGACTTGTTGATTTCAGAAAAGCTTAGCAGCTGTGCGGCTGTGGGAGTCTGACTTGGCTGTGTAAATGAGAGGCTGATGACTGTAGAGATTATTCACCCAGCACAAAAACAGAATCTAGACATGAAGGGGTTGGGAAGTTTGCTTTCATGGTGTTTGTTTGTTGACTGGGAGGAGATGAACATAGGTACCTGCTTTTCTGACATAAAATCCACAAATAACTCAACAGGCTTGTTATTATCACACCTTCTAGTATCTGTACATCACATTTCATTATGAAACAAATGTTGACTTGGTGTTTGAGGTTGCACTGGCTTTGTTGGTTTGCAAAATTCAAACCATTTACACCGATCAGCCACAACATTATGAACACTGATAGGTGAAGTGAATAACATTGGTACTATGTGGTGTTCTGCTTGAAAACCTTGGAGTTTGGCATCCATGTTGATGAGACTTAGACACCCAAATAAACCTTGTCCAGAACAAGCACACTCCTTCATGCAAATGGAAATCCCAAATGTCATTGGCCTACCCCCACAGGAAAATGCACCCCACCACATGGCAAAAACATCAAACAATCAGGAACACCTTGAGGAACATGACAATGGCCCAAGATGTTGATTTGACCTCCAAACTTCCTAGATCCCATTCTGATCAAGCATCAACAGGAAGCGGTGGAACAAGTTTGATTGACAGAGGCCCCACTGCACAAGCCAGAGTACCTAAAGGATCCAGTGCCAACGTCCTGGTGCCAGACCCCATAGGATGCCCTGAGAGGTCCTCTTGTCCATGCCCAATGGTTCAGAACATTTTTGACCACATAAGGTGGACCAACACAATATTAGGAAGGTAGTCATAATGTTATGCCTGATTGTTGTAGCTGCTACTGTTAGATTACAACATCTTTATGCTTTTTGTTTTGTTTTTTGCAACACTTATATATACCTGTAGATTCACATCAAACTGTACGTCTGAACAGGTGGAAACATTTGGAGGTTGATATGCAAAGATGTCATACTATAAATTGACCTAAGGATTTTTTTGTGTGCATAAAACCTGTCAGCACAGTTTCCCTCTCCGCTCTCTTTGCTCTCAAAACATGTCACCCCTCTTGACTGATGCAAAGCCCTTCTGGAGCGAACACTAACAAATGTGTCACCTTGCTTATACCTGTAAAAGCAGTCTCTCTGGGCTTCGTCGGTGTAATGTTGAAAATGCCAGAATCGCAGTGAGGAGATGCATCATGCTCCCAAGGTATCTCAAAATTGCATCTGAGATGTCTGGGATAACACCTCTGACAGACAGACAGGGAAACAAACAGATGAGGCCGAGACAGTCATTACTTTAGAGTTACATTAACAAGTTCTGGAAGGGTAGAAAGTGCTGTGAGGCAGTACTTCTTACAGCTACAAAAAAGACGCTTTATTTCTTCTCCCTTCTGTAACAAAAGAAGAATCACAATATTTTTATTGATGATTTTTTTTCATTGCTGTGTTCCATTTGTTATAGTTGTTTTGTTCGTAGAGGAAGAAGCCAAAAAAAAAAGGGATTACACAGCAGCCGCACAATCCTCAGGGTTGTGTAGTAGGTGCAATTTCAACAAACCCTTCAAACATGATCAAATTCCACTAAAACACCTGGGTAGCCCGCTTTTCATTTAATTAATTTCATTAATAACTGCCTGTCAGCGCAGTCTGTTATGCTAATACAAATCTGCACACGCACAGACCGACCCAGCTCTTGACTCCAACTAGGACAAATTGTGTGATTTTTTTTTTTTCATCCCAAATACAATGTTCAGCACAAGAGCAACCTGTTTCATCATAGAAAAGGAGGATGCTCTGGTTTGGTTGGAGAGACAGATGGCTTATTGACTGCTGACACTTTGCGCCGCACCCGGTGACACAGTTGCGCCGTACTCCTGGCAATTGTGAGCAATATTCTTTCTGCCTGGCAGAGGCTAACGTGTTCTGTCCAAGAGCAGCCATAGTACCAATCACCTCCCGCTGCGTGGCTGAAAATTACATCCAGCCACGGCGAGCCACAGAATCAAACTTTACAGCGGACTCCTGCCCTACAGTACAACGACAGCGATATGAGTGAGCAGTGTTGCTTCAGCTTTGATTTCTGAGGCATCCGGGGGGTCCATAGTTGAAACCCCCGTCAGCCCTTTTAAATTTCAAGCTGTGCTTTCTGAGCATTAGCTCGCTACTGTAAAAGCATAACACCAGAACAGTTACTCCTGCTTTTGGACTTTCTGATTCTTGTCAATTTTGTGGAAATTGTCAGAACAGTGGGAGGAGATGAGAGAAGATGAGGCAACAAACCGTCTTTCAAACCACTGATTTACTGTTATTGGATTGAAGTGAGTTCTGTTTTGTCCAAATTGCTGCTTCTCACAAGTTACTCTGAAGCAGTCATTTCCATGTTACATACCAAACTGATGAGTGACAAACGTGGTGCTTCAGACTTTCAAAAAAACCACACTATCGCCGCTCGGCCCCGAATGTTTGAAACTACTTTACTGAAGTGTTGTACTTAGCGAAACGCATCAAATAGTAAATGTACTTGAATACAAGTATAGCAGATTGTGAAACAGAGCCGCCGTCTGCATTTGTTTATGGGTACTTTAACAATATCAGGACTGTAAGAAAATTACTACTGGCGGAGAAGGCATCAGAAAAGTCTCCTCACCCCATGCGTATATTTTATTTATGTGCCTGTGTCTTGAGGGAAAAGATTTGCGTCTATCTCGCTGTCAGCACTTAGCCATACATAAACCTCCAGCTCGGCCACTCTAAGTGCTTTAAAAATTGTGTTCGTCAGCTGTAATCATTAACAACAACTATTTGTGTGAATTATTTCCTTTTGTGCATGTAAAGCCTCAGCTTAAAGTATCTAAAAAGTTGCAACCAAACCAACACTTTTGACTGACACAACACTATGCCGCCTGCTTTCAATCTCAAACAGACCCGAGGACTGTCTAAAACCTATGAATAGACTGACACCACAATAAATTCTCGCACAAGCATTAGATAGGACCTATAAGTGCTGTGCTTACTAAGCTTGTTCCTCTTTAGCTTGTATCTCTGGGGCAGTAACTCTATGCCCCTCTCTTATCTTATCACAGGGTTGCATTCAGCGTAGCGGCACACAGCAGAAGTCACCTTGGTGCTATACGAGATGCAAACACTCCTCCAGAGAGGCCTGTCAGGACGTGGAGATGTGTGCCACTGCAGTCGGGTTGAGCCACACAAGCGTAGGATACAGACTGAGAAGCTTTTGATTACTAAGCGACTATTCTAAGTTCGTTTTAATGCCATATTTCAGTTTAGTCCCCCTCTGGTTTGATTTAACCCATAAACTCATCCCTGAGTATCTGAGTTACATATTTAGGAGTGTTTTCCATGAAAATGATCCCTTCCTGCCTTCAAATGGCTCGGATGTAACTCTACACTGTTGCTTCCTCCAGAATGTGCTGATCCATGAAGTTCCAGCCTCTTTCCCCACTCACCCTTTACTACTGGCTGCAGCTCAAGCACACCAGCTCATATGCAACTTTGCTCAGACACTGTAAAACACCTCTGCATTGCACAATGGCAAGCTGTAATTAAGGCGTAAATGTTCTGCAAGTTAAGCCAGGTTTCTTGAGCTGGAAACACTACAGGAGTTTTAAAATCCTAACATAGTTTGAAATGGGGTTGCATCACACACATAAGTAGAAACTTCACAGATATTCTTCCTTTGAATCTCAGACATGCACTCACTACAAGATTTGTAAACAATGACCTCTACAAGATATTATTAAGATTATCGTGCCAGGGGGAGCTATCAGGGAGCAGAGCACGAATTCACATGGTCTCATGAGGAAACAGATGGAAACAAAATGGAGACTTTGGTGCAACAACTTGTTGTAGTGCTTATAACACTTTGCAGTGAGAAAAAAAACAAAAGCAGAAGGCTGATTAAGTCTGGATGCAAAAATAGTCGAGAAGATGGGGTCAACAAGGGTTGTCTGTTTTTTGGCGAAGGCAGCACCATCTGCTGCTCCTGGCACTAGCATGGTAATCATAACCATCGCAATTGTAACTTATAAATAATAATTGGTATTATAATATAAGGTGGTGCCAATGAGTCTGTGAGCAGCTCTAGCCCAGTAATAGGTTTTGTACATATGAAAGCCCAAAAATCGGAATCCATGTTTTCAGTCTTTCATCAATACACTACAATTTCAAGGTGGAAATGTTCAGCCTTGGTGTTTACAGCTTATAATATGTCTTCCACCATTTAAAAAACACGATATGGATACCGGAGGGGGTCTTTAAAACTAAATTTGGGTGCAGCTAAGGTGGACTGAACAAGCTTCAGCAGGTATATTTAATGCTAAGTGCAACTAGTTCTCAGAACTTATCAACTGTTAAACATGAAGTTTTTCTGATTTGCTTAGGTTTTGGTCAAGTTTAGGGAATGATTGAGGTCATTGTGGAAAGAAACCAATGTTTAGTGTTTGAAAAGAGATGGGATACAAACTGTAATCTCCTGTTAAACACTTTTTGTCCACTCAGACTTCTTCCTTGGATTAAACCTAAAGACAAGCAAACATGAACCACAGATGAGTAAATAACCGGAATAACCGGTCATTGAAAAATAGAGATTTGGCAGCATAAGATATACGTCTGACGCAAGGAGCATCAATTGTTTCCTGTTAAATGCTATAGTTCTACAGAGCATTTTATTATATTTTTAGTTCTTCTTTGTTTATTCATTCATTCAACGTCCTCATTTTCTAGCTGCAGTGGGCAGCCGCGTTGAACAAAACACTATTGTACACAGCCTGGCCAGCATTTGTACTTTTAAGACAAGTCAGCTATTCCTCATATATACATATAGGCTTATTTTATTTATTTTGTCACTTATTTGCATTATGATTTCACAGCTAAAAGGGATTAGCATGCGCCTGAAATAATCCTGAAGATAATCCTATAACTTTCAGTGTCAGCTGCACTGACCACGTTTATGTGAAAATTAAATTATGAAATAATCCTCTCTGCAAACACAAAACACTTGCCAACAATTAGAAAATTGCAAAATGAAAAATGACAGTTTTACTTGACGGTATGTAAGTAGTTGGTTTCTTCCAGTCCAGCAACAAACACGGCATTTGAGGTCATCTGCATTCACAGACCAACACCAGTATCAGCACAGTGAAGTCATTAGTGTTACTATCAGCTTATTTGGATCATAATCTGCATATAAAATGCATCTTTTGACTGTTATTAAAGAGATACATCTTGGCCACGTCTTCTTATCTTTCATCATCATTATCCAGTGTTTATATGCATTCGCCACGCAGAAAGCTTGCAGATAATTATTAAGTCTTTGATGTAATAGAGAGAGAATGTGAGGATGAGCAGGGCGTGATTGCATCTTTTATTGTTTTTCTTTTCTTCCAGCTAATTAACCGAATAAATCTTGCAGTCAGTTTTGCACTACTGGAAATGGAAGCGTCTGTTTTCCTATTGATTGCCGTCCTCTGCATGAGTAAGGACCATTGACCAGAAGGAAGGAGAAAGAGACGTCACGCACTTGTTGCCCTCTTCAGCCATAAAATGAATACCATCTCTGAGGTGGTATCAGGTGCGTCTGGTTTGTCCGTATTAACTAACACTTCATATTGACAAGGAGGGGAAGGCTCTCGAAGATGACAACAAGTACGAGTATTGATTAGGCTTTCATGCTTTATTCATGGCTAACTCCTCTTAATTTCAGGAATTAGACAGAGTTCTTAAGGCTTGGCTGCTTGTTGGAAGAAGAAGACAAGGATGAATATTATCCCATTTGGTTTAGTTTCCTCTATAGAAACAGCCTCCACATGCTATTAGAAGTCACTCCTCACGTCCCGGTCAATCTGCCAAGTCGATTCCAAAGACAGTGATACATGTGTTAGATGCTCCAGCTGCTAATAGGAATAATTAAGAAAAAGCAAGGTGTCCTGCAGGAGTGCTGCAGGATTGATTTATGTTTTATAGGGCAATCTTTTTTTGCTCACATAACTCCACTTTCCCCCCTTTTAGCTGAGGGGTCTGAAGCAAGCTGACTTCCACTTAGTCGAATGAAATGATACAATCTGCAGTGACCAGTAACCACAGAGGGCAGCGGGAAATTGTCCCAGAGGTGCAGCCACAAGGTGAAAGTGATAATCCAGGCTTTGAGAATGTGAACATCAACAGCGACTGTTTCTGCGCTTCCACAGAAACTGTCTCATAACAATCTCGCTAAGTGACCTTGTGTCACTGCCGAGTCTGACGGATGAAAAAAGAAAGAAAGAAATATCAGTGAAATGATATTATCTTCACAGTGCTAATCATTTATGGAGACTTTATAGACAGAGTTTCGCCAGTCGATGGAGCTTTTTGAAAATGCAACAGACGGGAAATGTGTGTTGCATATTAATGGGAGACACATTTAATATTAGCTGTCAGAAAGAGAGATGGATGTTGAAACTTTGATATGGTGTCCTCTTCTGAGGGTAAAGCATTTGTCACTTAGGATAACACATCTATCTACATTTCTTAGTGAAAAGACACATCAAGGATAGCAGGACTCTTCAGTTTACCTGATAACCTGATGCATTTCTTCAAATAAAGCTTCAACAGAACAACAAATCAGCCTCCTTTCATTCTGTTTACACAATCATCCTCATGCGTGTTGGTGCTGTGTGTGATCATTCATGTACAACTGACTCCCAATCAAAGGCTTTGATTAAAATGCAAGTGTAGATTCTTCTGTATCATGAAACTAATTCAGAGCTGCAAAGCATTTTTGATTCTGTTTACCAAGTTGAAGTCATATAATCAGAGCACAAATGCAGGAAACTGTATTGAGGCAGGCATCAAAACTTTGTACACATTATACAATAAAAAGAAATGTCAGAGAAAAGGCCAAGAAAAAGACTGCAGAGTCTAGACTGAACAGCCACAGCATTAAAACCACTGACAGGTGATGTTTAATAATTATCTTCTTACAATGGCACCTGTCAAGAAGTGGCTAGTCAGTTCCTGAAGTTGTGTTGGAAGCAGGAAAAATGAACAGGTGTAAGAATCTAAGTGACTTTGACTCGGGCCAAATTGTGATGGCAAGTCCCAAAAAAAATCCCACAGGTCTACTCCAAATATTTTCTGAGTTATGAATTTTTGAAAGTAGGCCCTCAGCGTTAAATTTGATAATGTCAGCGATTCTTTAAAGCATCTGCATTTGTTTAGGTAGAAGTTTTTGCATGATTTTTCAAAAGAAAATCCATGACCTCAACTGGGAGGCCCTAGGTGAGTTGGCATGGAATGACTCAGTTTGCTGTTTGGTGTTGCTGGTATGTAGGGATTAACGCCTAGCAAAAGTGGTCCAAACAAGGACAACCGGTAAACTGGCAACAGGGTCATGGACACCAATGGCTCACTGATGCACAGAGAGGAGCTACTCTATCACAAACTGTTGAAAATCTTCATATTGGATATGACAGAAGGGTCAGAATTCACAATATCCACATTGACCCATTTCCAGAGCCAAAACCGTCAACAGTGGGCATGTGAGCATCAGAAATGAACCACGGAGCAATCGAAGAAGGTGACCTAGTTTCATAATTCAGGTTTTCTTTTAGATCATGTGGACGGCTGGCGTCATTTACGTGAGGAAAGAGGTGGCAGGATGGACAATGAGATAAAGGCAAGCCAGTAGAGGCAGTGACATGCTCTGGGAAATGTCTGGGCTTACGTGGATGTTACTTTGACATGTACCAACTAGCCAAACATGGTCTTTCAGCAGCATAATGCTTTCTCTCACACTGCAAAACTTGTCCAGGAACGATTTGAGGAACATGCCAAAGAGTTTAATGTGTTGACTCGGCCTCCTAAGTCCTCAGATCTCAATCCAGTTTGTGTGATGTGCTCAAAAAACAAGTTAGATCCTCAAGTCACAACTTCCAACACTTAAAGGCGTTTAAGGACAGCTCAGTGACTAACACCCCTGACCTTGGCATGGGAGATCTGTGGCTCAAATCCTAGTCAGGGTGCAGGTGTCCAGTGAGGACCCTTAGGCAAGGTCCTTAATGCTGCCCTACCTACTTACCTATGTACGTCACTTTGGATAAAAGTGTCTGCTAAATTAAATTGTAAAGGATCTGCTGCTAACGTCTTGGCGCCTGATACCACAAGACACCTTTAGAAGTCTTATGTAGTCTAGGCCTCATTGGGTTAGAGCTGTTTTGGCTGCACAAAGTGGACCTACACAATATACAAGTGGTTTTATTGCTGTGGCAGATCATCCATCCATCCATCCATTTTCTGCCGCTTATCCGGGGCCGGGTCGCGGGGGCAGCAGCCTAAGCAGAGAGGCCCAGACTTCCTTCACCCCAGACACCTCCTCCAGCTCTTCCGGTGGGACCCCGAGGCGTTCCCAAGCCAGCCGAGAGACATAGTCCCTCCAACGTTTCCTGGCTCTACCCCGAGGCCTCCTCCCGGTGGGACATGCCTCGAACACCT
>OMNN01096709.1:0-10518 GCA_900302755.1 Chromis chromis
CTCCCTCATGCAAATGGAAATCCCAAATGTCACTGGCCTACCCCCGCAGGAAAATGCACCCCACCACATGGCAAAAACATCAAACAATCAGAAACATCTTGAGGAACATGACAATGGCCCAAGATGTTGATTTGACCTCCAAACTTCCTAGATCCCATTCTGATCAAGCATCAACAGGATGCAGTGGAACAAGTTTGATTGACAGAGGCCCCACTGCACAACCCAGAGCACCCAAAGGATCCACTGCCAACGTCTTGGTGCCAGACCCCATAGGACACCCTGAGAGGTCCTCTGGTCCATGCCCAATGGTTCAGAGCATTTTTGATCACATAAGGGGGACCAACACAATATTAGACAAGTGGGCATAATATTGTGCCTGATCGGTGTAAGTCTTACATGAATAGTGCAACAACAGATCTGAATGCCTTCCAAAGAAAAAAAAGAAACAGGTTCCAAATGGCTTTTCTGTAGTTTTTTATTTTCAATGCAGTCTTACTTCGCCAGCCCTTTCTGTAGAACATAATAGCCAGGCTGCACCACACTATCATTTTGCTATAAGAGAGAAAAAAAAACGCTCTGGCTTGTTTGTATTTCTTTAAACCAGCAGCAATCCACTTGAGCAGCTCTAAGCGATGGGTGAAATTGTTTTCTTGGAACACTTGCATGCAAGGAGAAGAGCTGTATTTTTTCATTTTGCAATGTATGTCGTAAAAAAATACCAGAATGTAATTTTTTCCCCCAGTATCATGCAGGCCTAGTTTTCCCATATCTGAAGATGTCTTATTATTATTACTTATTACTTTACTTTAGATTTACTAAATGATTGACATTTATTTGAAATTTGTAAGGTGTAGCATGCAAAGCAACTCAGTGTGTCGCTGCTACCCAGTGAAAGCATACAGCAATAACTCATACATTAAGGACAAAGTTCATGACGTTTAGTTTCTTATTTCACCTGGAAATATTATTATTTTATGTCCAGATACTGTATCTATGAACAAGTTTTGTCAAGACAATGGTAACTCATCACTGTCAGTTCTCTGTGTTGCAACACTTTCTGCTCTTTGGCCTTGTTGTGCACTACACCTCCATTACACCTCCATTACTGTAATATCCCTGTCAGGGCTTTGAATTTGCAGTTTGAGGAGCCCCTTGGTATATAACATTACACTTCCCATATTAGTATTCTAAAGAGACACCATCCTCACAATTTTAATCCACCTCCTCTCTGCCATTCATATATCGGCTCTCTGTTTTTGTCTCCATGTACAGTCTGTCTTCTAACCAACACCTCACATTCACTAGAGTTTGATTCTCACTTCACCCTCCCATTTCAGTTTGTCCTGCTCACCCCCTCTTACTTTGTTGTCTTTTTCCATTGTGTGTCCAGGATGTGCAGACTTTGAAGGAGGCCTCTACTACCTCACCTACTGAGAAAGACCCGGGAGACACGGAGCCAGAAGGAGGAAAACTCACCAAGACCCAGCAGCTAAAGAAAGTCTTCAAAGAGTATGGAGCAGTGGGAGTTTCCTTTCACATTGGGATCTCCCTCATGTCTCTGGGAATGTTCTACCTCCTAATATCCAGGTAACAGGAATAAAATAGGTCTTTGCTTTTTCTACAAATCGGACACTTAAACATAGTTCCAGGTGGCTAACGCAGTGCATTTGTGTTTTTGTATTTACTTTTTATTGCTATTTTGTCAGAGCTGAGGTCATGGATTAATAAAACTGACTTAGAAGTGAAATAGTCATTATTTTGGGGGAAATAGATCATTTTAAACACTTAAAATATCCTATACCTTAAACAAAATCTACCATAGGATCTCTTAACACTGGTATACCATATCTATAGTCCTAAACCAGGGCTGCACTAACACTTCATTATCATTTCATATGTCTATTTATTTACCTCGGTCATTTATGGTCTGTATAATGACAGAAGATGTTGAAGAATGCCCATCACAAGTTCTCACAGCCCATAGTGCTTGTTTTGTTTGATGAAGAATCTAAAACCCAAAGATATTTAGTTCATACTCTAAAGGTTAAGGAAGGAAACACACATTTGAAAATTCTGGCATTATTTTTACTTAAAAATTGCTCATAGCAATTAATCCATTATAAAAATAATTCCTGATTGTCACTGTAATCATGGAGCTTAAGACTAAATATATATTCCCTGGTGTAAAGTCACGATATACCAACTGTAGACATGCTAATATCTGACAGAAGGAAACAAAAATACACAAAGAAATTCTTTGTAAAAGAGGCCAAGAAATCCTCTGTTGACCTTAAAACACAATAGTCCATATTGTTCACAGGCTGTCCAAAACTGACGGCAACATTTTCTGAAATTCCTCCCCAAACTATTTGGAGAAAATGAAGGAAATCACTAACTGAAGTAAAAACAGAGGAAGCAGGCTGATGGGAAATGGAAGAAATAAAATGCAGAGACAACGCTGGAATGCATCAGACATCACTTACTGACATTATTGAGCAGTGTGAGAGCATCCCATTCTAACATTTCCTTTAACCCTGAAGACGCATGCAGGAAATTACTGATCTGTGGGCTGCTGTTACTTTGAGGAATGCAAAATGTCTGCTGCTAATAGGCAGCAAATTGGACCTGTTCTATGGGCAGAGCAGAAGCTCCTTCACATTCCCACTCAGCCAGCTACACTATACTGGCCCAGCTGGTGTTAAAATACTACTGAATCAGACACCAAGTTTGCTTGAAATAAACAGGACCTCATTTTCTCATATTGCAAGCATTTTTTTGTGCATTATGTGCAGAATTTTAACTCTTTGACTCTATATTCCATGCACTTTGCCACCGTCCGTTGATGGTGATAGACAGGGAGAAGCCAAACCCTTACTTTTCGCACGAGTGTCAGTCCAAACTATTTCAGGCCCTCTTCTGTCTGGCCACATACCAGGACCTTGAATACCAAAGAGACTTGGCAGACTTCATCTGACAGCTTGGAGATTTCCTCCTGTAGCTGATAATGACCCCTGAACTGAAAAATGACTCTGTAGCCAGCAACCATGGAGCATTATCACTGTGCAGCCACAGTGCTTAGGGCATGTGGCCTGCTAATACAGTGCTGAGTGCTGGGTAAACAGTTGTCAGGGGGCAGATGGATCATTATATTTAGCCGAGTTAAGTTTGCTGAGAGCAACAGAGCTGTTAATGTGTGAGAGGCTGTATTGATTAAAGCAGGCACATTCTGTACATATTTATTTCCCCAGTAGCTCAGATGAAAATGCCAAGACTTTACAAAACCAAAGCCTATCTCACCCAGACAGTGATACATTATGCTGATATCGTCTGTTTAAACAGGTACAGTCAAGTCCGAAATTATTCATACCCCTGGTAAATTTGCCATGCCACTTTTTGTTCAAATGTAAATAAAAGCTGAGAAATATTTTTTCCACAATGATACCTCTTGTACATCGTCTTATTATCTTCTGGGAGACGCCTGTGTCATTTCCAATCAAGAAAAAACTTGCTGGTTGAATAAAAGTAACATTAAGTCAAAATTTACCAGGGGTATGAATAATTTTGGGCTTGTGTGTATATACAATAAACTATTGAGACATTCTCCATTGGACATGGCTCCCTCTGGTGGAGACAAAGGGGAATTGCATTTCTGAAGAACTAAAGGTGCAATAAGGCAACAAATACTAGTTATTGGAGTGCAAGTTTTTATGGATTATTGATTTGGGTGATTTTGATTTTGTTATATAAATGTTCTGCTGTTTTGGGTGTGTGGTCTGTAGTAATTCAAATTAAAGCAGAATTAAAAGTTACTGTACTGTTCATAAGTTGCGTAAGGCTTCGTATGGTTGCTGAATGTCCAAATATTTTTTATTGTTGTGTTCTCAGAATATGGTCTTGGTAATTCATTTAATAGTTTTTTTTAATTGTTTACTTTTGATTTTTTTTTTTAATTTTTCATTAAGTATATTTTCTTTTATTAATTTTGTGTCATTATTTTATTTCTCCTATTTAATTTCTATGAAATTCTTTCATTATTATTAGGGTGGGAATTGAGATCAGTAATACCAATAATAATAATAATTTAATAGGCACTAAAGCTCCTTCAAGATTTTTCTTTATTTTATATTTTTGCAAAATGTATTTACTACTTTATATTATTTTTCACTTTCTAAATTTAGTTTTACTTTTTATTTTATTTATTTATTTTTACTGTCAACACATTTTTATTAATTTTGTGGGATTTTTTTGTGTATTATCATCTTTATTTAGTTTTTCTCTTTTTTTTTTACTTTTATGAAATGACTCCATTATTAGAGGTGGAGTAGAGATCATTACTATCAGTGATAGCAGACAGTTGGTAAACACATACACCCTGAAATATCCATGTGTGTAGTGAACTGTTACCAATCATTATATTAAAAAATAAGTGTAAAGAGGAAAAGTTATGAGCGAAAGCTACTTCTAACCAGTTTCCTGTGTCATTTGTCTCTGCAGTGGGATTGATATGGCGGCCATACTGTGCAAAGTGGGCTTCAACGAGGCAGTGGTTCAGTCTAAAATGGCAGCAGGAACCAGCACATTCGTCCTGGCCTACGCCATCCACAAGCTCTTCGCTCCTGTTCGCATGAGCATCACTCTGGTGTCGGTGCCTCTTATTGTGCGCTACTTCAGAAAGACTGGACTATTTAAACCGCCCACACCTGCACCCTGATCATCATCCTCTGCTTCTCTGCTGCCTCATGAAGCAACATACATCCTGAATGGTCCTAATTTAAATGCCTGTACATATCCTTACTCATCTTCTGCTAGAATCTTTTCTTTTTACATTTGTGAAAACAGGTGAAACATTTCCCACATTAGTTCCTGCTGTAACAGAATCAAAAGTGTCAAACTGTGTTACTGTGGGATTAAAGTCTGAAGTCTCTTCTAACCAAACACTAGTGTATTTGACGCTACGTCTCGTGTGTGTGCATTCCAAAAAACAGAAATAGAAAGCTGGAAAAGATCAAATATTTATTTACAATCAGAAGAATGATCAGGGATTTTTAAGTTTTGGTCCTGAGCTCTTTCAGTAGACAGGTTTGTCTCCTAATGCTGTGAGGGTTCCCCCGTGGGGATAAGTGAGGGAAAAGCTGATCTCTCCTCCACTGTTCTCCGACAGCTGACTTGGCCAAGTTCTGGTGTTATGTGAATCAGCAGAATAGTTAAGTTCTCTCTGTCTCCTACCTCTCCACTCTTCTTTCTCGCTCTCTCTCTCTTTACTTATTCTCCCATCCATTTCCTCCATTTCCCCTCTTTTCTCCCTCATCTCTCATGTTCCGGATGTCGCTAGCCAAGTAGTAACTGCAGTACGTTAATCTTTGAGTGGAGCTGGTTGTATTTCTCTGCAAACTTTGGATGAAGAATGTTGATTTTTGAGTTATTTTCTGATTGAATGGACTGTATTTAACTATTAAAAAATAAGGTTCTCTTATACATTTGTTGTGATTTTGTTACACAATACCACCATCATATGTTAGATTTATATAGTTGAATCAACATATAAATTAATCCACCAGGTGACTTTGTGTAATAGAAAGGTGCTGCTCACAGTGGCAGATTCATAAAGTTATCTGAATCTGCAGTTCTCAAGTGTTTTACTTTTAGCTCAGTTCTGATTTTACATGCTGCAAATGTATTGTTTAAGTCCAGTTTTGCAGCTCCTTCTGACACAGACATCAGACAGAGCTAGCTGGGGAATATGGGAGCCTAAGTAGTTGGTGGAGACCACAGAGCTAAAAGGACAGAATATTGGTCATAAACAATTCCAAATTAATAATAATATTGTTCTGTGTATACGTGAATGGAAATAAACACTTCATTTGGAAGTAGAAACAGGCTGTAATACAGATCTGTTCAGTTATTGTAGCTTTATATGGACACAAACTGGCTTATGACTGACCACTTTTCAAATACACCGATCAGCCACAACATTATGACCACTGACAGGTGAAGTGAATAACATTGATCATATTGGTACTATGTGGTGTTCTGCTGGAAAACCTTGGATTTTAACATCCGTGTTGATGAGACTTAGACACCCAAATAAACATTGTCCCAGAACAAGCACACTCCCTCATGCAAATGGAAATCCCAAATGTCACTGGCCTACCCCTGCAGGAAAATGCACCCCACCACATGGCAACAACATCAACCAATCAGGAACATCTTGAGGAACATGACAATGGCCCAAGATGTTGATTTGACCTCCAAACTTCCTAGACCCCATTCTGATCAAGCATCAACAGGATGCAGTGGAACAAGTATCCACTGCCCTGGTCCTGGTGCCAGACCCCATAGGACACCCTGAGAGGTCCTCTGGTCCATGCCCAATGGTTCAGAGCATTTTTGACTATATAAGGAGGACCAACACAATATTAGGCAGGTGGTCATGATGTTAGGCCTGATCGGTGTATATAGAATAGGTAAAACTTCATATATAATTGCAAATTTCATGTTGCATACAACTAAAAGCAATAGAAAATGTGGTCGTAACCTCAAATTTAATTGTTATCTTGAATTATTCCGTGCATTAAAAGACTGTACGATAGCAGATAACAATCTTGTGATCTGAATTTTGCTACTAGAGGAAGCCTTTGGTTCATAACTGAATCACAGATTGTGCCTATAAAACTAAACACACATACAGATATGTGTGTGTGTTTGTCATCTACTGCTACCAGAAGGCTGGTTGGGTTATTTGCCACCAGCAGTTTCTCTATAAAATAAACCAACCAAAACTTTTACTTTCAACTATCGGGGACATTTTGCATTATCTCAAAAATATCTACATATTTGAACAAAAAGCACGTTTTAGGGGACAAATATTAATCACAAAGTCAGGGGTCCAGAGGTTCAGGTAGGTTAACTTACAGCAGTCCATGTGTTGTACACTGTTTAAACCACACTGTAACCAAAAGCAACAGAGTGGTTTTGTTGCTTTGTGGCCAGCAGAGAGCAGTGTTTACCCAGATGGAGGACTCATCATCAGGTTTATACTCAGTAAAAGGTCAGCTCTAAGCATCTGTCTAGTGTCTTTGATGATGAACCTGTGCAGTTTTATCTATCAAAAAGAAAAGGAAATCTGCTTTTGCACAACCTTTTTAGGATGTCTACAGGCATTTTAGTACAACTGATGACAAAGCACAGATTTATAGAGGGCAGATTTTTTTCATTTTTACTGAATTTTGCATTTCCCAGTATTTCTTAGTGTTTTCTTCATGCTATATATCACATTTAATCCCTTTAACTTGTCTGCCAGCTTCTCAGCATTTTGCACGTCACACCAATCTCCCCCCCTTGAACTCAGACAGTTTATAGAGAAGATCAGTCATATTAGCTTCACAGCATTTTAGAAAGTCGTATTCATTTTCAGTTATAGTCAAAGACCCAAAGCTTTGGTGTGTTCTAGCAATTTGACTGTACATGGCTTCACAGTAGGTGTGCACCAAAGTGGGATCCTGGACAAAGAAAAAATAAATATTGTGACATGTCAGAAAGCTGGTAGTTGTAGTACTGAATCTTTGATCTTTATTGTTATACACATGCTGCTATACACACGAGGAGAGACAGGTATTGATTTTACAGAGAGCCAGAAACCACCTACTGTGGAGTTATCCTGGATACCAGGTCAATAGTGGTCAGAACAGGAAGGCACAGTGTCAAGTTGAAATGGCACAGAAGAGGAGGGGGATAAGGACGAAAATAACCACATTACTTAAAAGCAGTGAGAGGTTTGAACCTCCACGAATTCACATGCAAATGCGGGGCCAATTATTTAAAAATGCAACGTCTGCACCTATTGCATTGGATGTGTTCCTTCCAATAACACATACATTACGACAAACCACTTGAACCTAAATGATAATAATAATAAATGCATAATCGATACATGGTCATAACATAGTAAATGAACAGTTCAATAGAATATTGCTCAATAACAATAACGAGATACTTTTTTTTTCTTCTCCCAGTAGCGTGAAGTTTGCGATAGAAAAAAAGGCTCTGTACATCAGCATCAAAAATCCTGTCTACGGGCTTTATATTGTTGTATACTGTAGCATTGGTAAGAACACTAATGTCCATTGCAACAAGCAGGCAGCCATATTAATTCAAGGCACATAGATTTATATGCATGATGCTACACATACAGGACCAAGGTAAGTAAAGGCGTTGCAGCCACACCAACACGGGACCCCTTTTTTTTTGCAGCTACGTCACATAAGCAGACACCGGCGTTGCCACAAAAGACTGTACAGAGATCTGCCACATCTACGACGAGCACTGTGCCATACTAAGTCAGCACACATGTAGCTGGAGCATCTATGCTTGTTGCAGGCTTTAGCTATCTTTGAGTTCAGCTGTTAAGATGTCAATCTGTAGCTCTTATTGATTATCAGTCTTAAATAATGTGCATGTTAAATGAGTCTAGTTCAACATCAGGATTTCTTTTTTTCGTCTATATAATCTGCAAGTGTACAACTTTGGAAGTAACTACACAGGAGTCTAGTAGTTATCATACATAGATATCACATCATTTGAAATAAAACAAGATGTGTTGACGTTTAAGACAGCAGATAACTAATCTCATCGTATACTTTTTGTTATAAGGAATGGATTATAAAGGATTTTGAGTGCAAAATCATCTCAAACGGACACACAGATACAAGATCAGTAAGATGTTTTCAAAATTATGCTCAAAGCAAATCAACCTGACAGGGAAAAACAAGTTCTCAAGTCATGAATGTGTTTCACGGATGAATACGATATCTAAACACAAACTGTATTTATAAATTCTTCTGGATTTAGTGTCGAGAAATTGATACAGCGTTAATTTAAAGTAAGTGTGCTTCAAAGCACCACCATGACTGGTAGTGAAATATCTCTGGAATCTACATTACGAGACCACAACTCTGGCCAAGACACAACTGAACACCATGTGAGAGTTAATTAAGTCTTTTCAAAGCTGGGGAAACAGTATCATCTTTTTTTTTTCAAACATCGGTCATAGAGTAAGGTACCAAAAACATCTTTGTAGCAGTCAAATTTCTTTTGTAATGCCGAGAGACATTGATGAAATAAACAGAGTCCTCCCTCGTTCCTTCCTTTCAGGGCCTTTGTCGGCTCTGATCACACAAGCAGAAGACTGGGCCGGGGCGGAGAAAGGAATGAAGGAACTGGATGATCTTTGTGAAGCAACGATGGGAGGGGAAACCTGGATCAGAGTCAGGGGTTGAGGTGTTCGTCTTCCATATGAAGGCTGCTCGTGGGACACAGGAGAGGCTGGCTGGAGCTGTTTGTGCTCTGACTTTTCAGGCTTTCTGTTGACTCTGAAGACCCTGGAGAGGAAGAAATCAACAGCAACACGAGTCAACATTAAGCTTCTCATTAGACTTTCAGTAAGAGCAGCGACGTGCATAAGAATCTGTGTTTATTCTTCATCAGTTTGGGCTCACGGCCATTTCAAAACTTGCTTATAATGGCAAATCCACTGCTCAATATCTGCTGGATCTGTGTTTCTAGACAGCAGTGAATGTATTCACGAGGGAGCAAATTAAGTGAGAGCTCATACATAGAGAAGCGGAGCAGACAGGAAAGCCTACATACCACAGTTATTCGTCCATACCAATAGAGCAGGAATCAGGACCTAGAGCTGCCCCAAGTGAAGTGATACAAAGAGACAGGATGGCAGGGAACAGAAGAGGAGTGTTAGGAAACACACAGGAGCACAAGAGCATACAGGTTAGAGGCAAAGCACAGGGAATTACAGCTTTAAAGTCTTGGATTGAAGAAGACAGACACTGAGCTAGAGTACCAGAATGAAGATTTAACATGTAGTAAAGAGTCAAAAGTAGCCAAGAGGCAGAAAGTGGTGTCAATCTAGGAGTTGCAGTCAATCAACTGATTTTCTCTAAGCTGTCATCAGAAAATACAGGTCCATTCAGGCATAAACAGATTCCACACACATCCCACTTCTTTTGTTCATTTCCTGTTTAGAGCAGCTTTGAGATGATACGATTCGTACTTTGTCCCTGACAGAGGATTTCTCACCTGGCAGCGACAGGTCTCCCGGCGGGTCGCTCTCTGTTTTGGTCAAGCTGCTGTGTTCACTGCTGCAGTCCTGCAGGATGTCTCCTCCAGAATGCATCCTGTCCTCTGCATCACCCACGAGAGCAACAATGTCATCAGTCTCACTCAAACACAATATTGACTGTCTGTTCTCTGAGCGCCGAATGAGAAAACTCACCGTCATCTGGAGAGAGGGACTCTGCCACGTCCTCGGCTGCTGTGGCCTGAAAGAAAAATGAGGAAAAGTTTGTGTCTGCAGCAGTTTAGACGTAAGGTAGATTCTTAGAAGGAGAAGAGCCTTGAAGGAACCCTCTGAGCGCAAAATAGTTCCTTGAAGAACCCCTCAGAAAGTTTTTTCACTGTTTCAGCTTGTCGTTTGTGGATTTTGTGGTTCCATTTTGGACTCATTAT
>OMNN01096709.1:13818-41727 GCA_900302755.1 Chromis chromis
GAGAGGGACTCTGCCACGTCCTCGGCTGCTGTGGCCTGAAAGAAAAATGAGGAAAAGTTTGTGTCTGCAGCAGTTTAGACGTAAGGTAGATTCTTAGAAGGAGAAGAGCCTTGAAGGAACCCTCTGAGCGCAAAATAGTTCCTTGAAGAACCCCTCAGAAAGTTTTTTCACTGTTTCAGCTTGTCGTTTGTGGATTTTGTGGTTCCATTTTGGACTCATTATTATAGTGTTTTTTTTTTTTATTTAATCTGAAACATAAGAAAAAATTTATTCGACAACAATGTAGGTGTTCATACATAAAATAGACACTTTTTCACATTTAGGTAAATAGGGACCTTGGCTTTGGTGTAGAGTTTGGTCAGATCTCCATTTTCCAGAATATACAAAACCACTCTCTAAAACTTTATAGCTCCAATAAGTAATATATTAGTATGACTTAAATTTTGAGTGATGAGAAAAACTTGCCACTTGTTTTATTTTGGACTAAAACAAAGCATAATAATGATGTCAGCCTTGTTATGCCTTCACCATAAAAAGAAACAAACTGATTATATTATATACATGTTAAAAAAATGTAAATAAAAAAAATAAATCAAGGTTTAAATTCAAGTGTAAAATGTCAGTTACTGCCAACTCCTCCAGCAACCTGGAGTCTAAATTGAGTTGCTAAAGGTTCTCCCCACAAAGCTTGGAAGGTTTCCTAAATGTCAACATAGCTCCTTGAGGCTCTACTTATTTTAACAGAGCAGAGAGGAGGCAGCTTACGTCTGTGGGGGCGGGGCTGCCGGACAGAAGTGTGTGCGGTTGAGCGTCTGACATCTCCGACAGCTTCTCTTCATCCTCCTCCTGGATGGGCGAGGATGGAGATCTCAGGGTGCTGGAGAGATCGAAGGCACAACAGTTAGCTTAACAGGTCATTCAATTAATCACAGCTACATGGACCGAGGAAAGGTGGAAAGCAGATCACTGACCGAGCCCTACTGAAAATTAAGTTGGAGACTAATTTTAGACATGTTATCAAATTTCCTGTCCTAATTAGATTAACTTATAGGTTAATGGTTTTAAGTAAACATTACCTGTCAGGTGACTTGCTGACTTTGCCTTTCTGCAGACCTCCATCACTTAAATGCTCCGGAGAGCTCAGCGGTCTGTTTTCACCTCCGATGCCCCCCGAGAAGTTGATCTCATCATAGAGGGGAGCGGATGGGATGGCAGGAGACACCGACCGCAGACCATTCAGAGCCTCTAACAGCGAGATGGGTTCAAAGCCGGGAGGAACTGAGTCTGTGCTCTGAGAAAGGTAACAGACAGTGGCAGAGACAATGTGTTTATCACAGAACTTCATATCAAAATTAAGATAAAAAATACATTAGGCAACCCAATTTAGTGTGCATGAAACCTACTGAGTGCTCATCATGGTCCATAGTCTGAGCCAGAACAGGACTGAAGGACACAGGAGAAAGAGCTCCAGGCTTTTTCCTCACAGCTCTGATCTGCAGCAAGGCTCTGAAGGCTGGTTAGAGGAAACCCAGGTAAAATGAAACATGTTGATATGATATTTTGACTGTACACACGTTTTAAATAAAATAACGCTTCTTACGCAGCCTGCAGATCGGACAGTTGTTGGCCTGGTAACGCAGAGTATCTGCACAGGAGTTGCAGAGACACAGATGTCTGCAGGGTAAGATGAGTGTGTCTCGCAGGTCCGACAGACAAACAACACACTCGTTGCTGTTGTCACTGTTCTCATCATCGGATGGCTAGGGGAAAAAGATACCAAAAAACTAATTAACAAAAGTCACACAAATCAAGCTGACCTTTACGATAAGCTTTATGATTCATGTGTGAGGTAACATTTCCATTGATACCTTTGTTTCTTGGTTGTTTTTGTTCTCAATCCCATAGATCTCCTGTAAGAGGTAGCTCACACGATCCACCTACAAAGATACAGGCACAAAAATTTGACATTTATGTTTCAGAAAAACATTTTCCATGTACGAGATAAATCTAGAGGCTGGGAAGCAAAAAGTATACTTTATTCTCCTCACTGTCTTGTGACAGTACTTAATAAAATCCTTTATTTTTATATAAAAACATTAAAATCAGAGTGCCTATGTCGACTATGTTGAGCTCCCTGCAACCTATTTTTTTTACAACCAAGTTTGCTTGAGAGATTAGATTCACTGCAGACTCCCAAGTCTCTCGACAGATCTTCGGGGCGCATAAGTTCTTCAAAAGCTGCAGTATGAGGGTCAAAACAGAATGCAGCTGGGGAACTAAAAATATTTCTTGGGTAAACTGCTGAGTGATCTGCCTGCACTGATGCTCTGCCATCAACTTCCCACCTTCAGGTGCACTATAATAACAACAGGCTGTGTCACACATGTGCTTCATAAATTACTGACTGTACTGCTGTTGATTACTAAAAATTAACAAGTCAGACCTTAAAACACAAAATGTGCTAAAGTACACACTACTCCCACCCTCAATAACGTGCTGTATAATACTGGAATAAGAACGTTTATAAACTTACAATTTGCTTCTGCTTCAGAGGCTTGACGGAGAAACTGCCGTCGACATGCTGGAAGTAAAAAGGAACATGTTTTAGCTCATTTAAAAACATTTCACAGATTGCAATTACTTACTTTCATTCAGATGTATACATACTCTCTCAAAGGCAGCCAAAAGTACATGAGCGTGCCCAAGGCAATCTTGGGGGAGAAAAAAAAAACAAAGGAAAAAAACATTACTACAAATGTTGAGTGTGTATTAAAGCTTACAATTTAATTGCTAGCATTGTCAGTATAAGTGCAATTCCAATTTAAAAGACATTTTGCCATGACTGTCACACAGCTCTGGCTACCTACCATCTCCTTCATCAACCACAGCCTGGATCACCATTGGAAACACTCCTCGGTCCAGGTCAAAGTTCAGCTATAAGGAAAAAGATGCACATATTTAATCATTCAATTACACACTACAGAACATATAACTACTACAGAGCATATATACATGTGTAATAAGTCAAAAGTTGTGTTGGTTTACTAATGCAATTTGTTTTTGTGATCCACTAACTACTGCAGATACTCACGTCTTCTTCTTTCCACTCGCTGAAATCTATTTTGAAGGATGGCATGGAGAACTGTTGGCTCACGCCCCGCTTGTAGTGCACAGTTTCAGAGGCCATTGATGGATCCTTGGGGCTGTACCTACATGTGTCAAGACAGACAGCAAGAGTCCCAGTGTCACACAAGCATTATATATATATATATGTACTTGTATATTGCAGCGCAGAAGACAAAAAGCGGGAGCTGGAGGAAGCTGTTATTTCAGCATACCCGGTCTTAATGAGAAGGCAAAAGCAAAATGCTGACATTTAGACATCAGTGTGGAAAAGCTAATGGGAGCTGCCCCCCTCTGATTAATGGATACATTCATTACTGCCCCTGAACAAAATGAAAGGAAAGAAAATTGAGTAGAACAGTCGCAGTATCTGATCTTTTTGATTTGGGAAACCATGTTCTTAAGTTTCATCATAAGACGGCAACTTCAGCACAGACTATTACTTTCATCTTTGTCTTCTAAGTCTTCTAAGTCATCTAAGTCTTGTCGGCAGTATCCATGGTGACTGGTGGTTGCTAAGGACCCATCGTATCTATTCTTGACTTTGTGCTCTGAGGCTTGAATCTCTCCACCCATAAAAGACGGTTTAAATATGTCTGGCACACTAAAATCAAGCGGCTTTGTAGTAGACGCATCTGCGTAACTGGTGAAAATCTGAACAGAGTCAGACGGATGTGATCGGTTTCATTCAGACAGGACATGACAGGATGTGTCAATGTGATGAATAAAGAGGCCAGATAAGATTCTGATTATGTTTGTTTTTGTGCTACAAACAGGTAAAGCGTCGCCACACTTGGTTGCATAAAAGAAAAAGTATGAGATCAAGTTCTTACACAGCCATCCCGTTGGAGAACTCCTCAAACGCCTGGCAGTAGAGGGTGATGGCCACCCGAGCATCAGCATCAAAGGTGAACTCCACCCCATACTGGACCTTTGGTTTTCCACCTTCCTCCACCGGTGTGTCAGAGTCATCTTTATACCTACAATCAAGAGGTTTGACAAACATTAGGTTGGCACAGTGAACGCTCTTTCCCTGTTAAATGCTTTTACTGTGATTTGTACTGTAATAGTGTCACGCTATCTTTACCTGACCAAACGCAAAGAGTCCTTTCTAATATTAACCAGACTCCTCAGGGTTTTCACAGGCTCATGGGGTGCAGGTGTCACATAGGGAAACTAGAGAAACGACAGCATTGAGAATCAGGAGAATGGTTTTGACAGTTTGATAAATCCTTACTGACAAGAACTGTACAACTGCATCCTAGTAGTTATTGAAGCTGTGAATCAGTTTCTACCTGCACTGGCCTGTTTCCAAGAAAATTCAGGTCCATGTTTTCCCCGAAAAGGTATCCCTCTGGATGCGGTGTGTCGAATTTCTCTCCACCCATGAAGAAGTGGCTCGCAAAATAATTCCCTGAGGATAGGAGGAAAAAAAGAGGAATGAGGACGCTGCGAGCAAGAACACATAGTGACAATGTTTGTAGCAGAAAAAGGTGGACTTGTGCTTTGTAAGTAACGGAGTCATCTCAGAGATAGAAGTACATAACAAAACTTGAACCCCCAAAACAACATCAGAGTGCTAATGACATTATTATTACTGTATTTAACGGAGGTCTATAATTCAGCAAAGGTAAAATGTAAACATTAAATAGAGTTTGTTCATTGATAATAAAATGTCTGATGGTTTTTGTGGTTATACACTGACATACTGATGTCCACACTGTGTCTTAACAGTCTGAAAATGTCTTAATAACAAAGCAAATTGTACCAAAATGATCAGATTAACTTATTCCAAATGCATTTAAAGTTTTTGATTTGAATAATGACAATTATTTGTTGACACTGTGGTCATGTCAGCATCTTTGATCATTCAGTTCTTGTAGCATCGCTTTATTATGGACAAAACACTGGACATTTGTGACCATGATATTCATCACAATGCTGTAATAGCTTAATAATTAGCCTGACTGCTTTAATCTGACAATCCACAGCAGAAGCAATGTCCGATACATAACAAGACTATTGGAAATATGACATTTTCTGACAAGTGTGTTCTCTAGGCAGTAAACTGTGAAATGTATAGACGATCATACGTGTTTACAATCACTGTCTAACTACGAAGCTGATGATCATTAACAGAAATGACACTAAACGCCGACTAGCCAGGGAGTGCTCCGGCTCAGGGGATCCATGTTTATAAGCATTTAAGCCGAGAGACAATGCCGATCACTTACCAGACTTCGGTGGAAATCGATAGGCCGAGTTGGCCTGGATATCGATGTCCTCAACACCAGCGATTCTGCGACTCAGGATGGACCCCATCTTTCTCTGCTGGATCGCCGATGTTAGCTCCAGCTAGCAAGCAGCTAACGGCGCGTCAACACCTCGGACTACTACCGCTGCCTTCAGCAGAGACTAAACACCAAAACAAATGTAACACCAACCAGAGAGAAGCGCTTCGGTTAGTTTGACATTTTAGACGCTCGGTTTATCGGTGGCTGTGCTGCGAAGCAGGAAGCGGATCGAGGCGAGCTGTTGTTTTGCCAGAGCCGTGCTAACGGAGCAGGGAGGCGGTCTGATTGGCTGTCTCCAAGCGTCTCCACAGAGTCGGGGCGTTCGCACTGTGAGCGGGAGCCGCCCGCAGGGGAGAGCGGAGCTAATGAGGTCAGGGCAGGAAGATAGGCGGGGGGTGGGGGTCAGCGCAGGGGCGGCGGCTGTATCCCTTCTACTGAAAACAACAGTGGAGCAAAACCAAAAGCGCGCATATATAAATTAAACGAATCAAATCAAGTTTTGTTTTTTAACCCAACAGACAAAAACTAAATTAAAAAAAATAAAATAAACATATAACACAAAGGAAAAAAGACAATACAGGATAAAAACTTGTAGACTCAAATGTTAACTAAAATAAAATAAACGTAAAATACGAGGAAAGAAAACAATAAGGACAACAACAACGATAATAATAATACTAATTATTATTATTAATATGTTATTAAGAGCAACCAAAAGCCATTCAAAAATATGTATGTCTTAAGATTTTCTGAAAAATTGCAGTGGAGAAGTCATATTTAATTGAAAAACAAAGGCTTTTCCAAAGCTTTGAAGCTGCCAACACAAAGGCACTGTCTCCCTTTAACACCAGCCTCAATACTGGAACAGTTAAAAGCAGTTTGTTTGACAATCTAAGAGGCCTAGAGGTGGAGTAGGGGCAGAGAAGTTATGAAATGTACCCAGAAGCATGCATCACTTTACATACCAGTGAAAGAACCTTAGTGTAAATTCTGTGTTTAACAGGTAGCCAGTGAAGAGATGCTCGTACATGTGTGGTCTCACATAGCCAGACCATTCTGCAGCACAGAATGGTCAGATTTGATGATAAAATATATATATTTATTTTTGTCAAGGAGCTTTTGTGAGCTTGTCTTGTAGAAGTGGAGTCAGTGTCTGTTGGATAGTCTGTCTTCAAATGTTGGAAACAGAATTGCTCAGATTCATCAGGACTGTCTTGGTGGTGATCCTTGGATTTTTCTTAGCCCTAACACAATCACCCATGCCAGTGCAGGGCTCAATTTTGGCTTCCCATCACACCTTTTAAGATTTGTTCACAGTGTGGAACCCCTTTTGATTATGCTTTGTATATACACAGCCTTATAGCCTTTCTTCGTCTTGTGAGCAGCTACAATGTGCAACTCTCTGTCCGTTATGGTCCCTCATAGAGAGTCACAAATCACATTAAGCCCTTTGGTTTTAGCCATGGCTGGCAACTGTTCTATAACTGACTATAGAACTACTGCATTAGCTCTCAGATTGTAGTTGATCAGAATGCTCTAGAACATGGTAGAAATGATCAGAACCATTTGGAAAAGTATATAAACCTGCATGTTTTAAGAATTTGCAACAATGTCAAGGGGTATGGATCATTGTGTATGTGCATAATGTAAACAATGAGGAAATACCTGATTTCATGATATTTGTAGTTTACTCACTTTATTTCTAAAAGCAATCACCGAAAGTGACTGTATTATTTTATGTCTACATTGACACCAGTCGACTGATTTATTATTGCAGTTCTTCAAAGTAACCACTAGAGGGCAGTAATGACTCGTTACAATCTCAGCTCATTAGTAATCAGCTGTGATTGTTACACAGTATGTTCTGGATATACTTCTTAACACAGCCATGGATCCACATAGAATTTTCTGGTGAATTGTAGGTTGATCTCAACATCTCAAAATTCCTAATGAACCCGCTCTGTTATTGATTATTTATCAGTACTAACATGTACATTTAATTATTAGTTATTATAATCCTGGACGTTAACTTCTTTTACAGTGAGGAATTGCAACAAACTAAAATATAATATCAATATCTAATTATTATTAATAATAATTGTCGTATATGATTAGAATTAATAACAAACATAATGACAGAGATCAGGGTCAATAACGGTGGTATCGGTGATGGAAATAACCGTTCTCGTCGAGATGTTGTTGGGTTTTTTTTAATCGCCAAAATTACACCATTTAATTACATATTAAAATTCAAAAAATAAATTAAAACTGTAAAAACAGATAGAATCGTCATTTTTGATGATGTTTCATCAAAGAGGGTTAAACATGTCAAAATCAATTCACCTGGCATGCTGACACTTTCATTAAGAATTTTCAAAATATATTTTTTAATGTTTACACGTCAATATTTTTTGTTTATTATTATTAGAACTTGTTTATTGTACTTTTTCCGAAGATATCACTGTATGCTAATTCATTTTTAAAAAACGGCGTGTATTAATATTAATGAGAGAATATGACGTAACATTTAATAGGAGTATCTAAAGTGTTATTGCATTTGCTTTTAGCGTTGTTTATGTACAGTTTTTAGTGTTTTTTGTTTGTTGTTGTTGGTTTTGATAAATTTGCTGTGTTTGTAAATCACAGTTAACGAGGTCAGGTGTAAATCTGTCTCAGCGGATGTTGACTCTCCTCCTCGGAGCTGCTAACGTCAAACAACTTCAGTTGCACCGCGGGCTGGAGCTGCTTCCACCACAACCAGGTAATCTAGCTCTCAGCACACTGACAGCTTCTTTATTACAGTCGAGACCAGAAACGTTGGTTTTCTACAAACTTCTCCGTGTTTACTCCTTCAATGTGCACGTATCTGACTGCATCTTAAGTCTGTGGTTCATGTGTCAAGAATGGCGACGCTAGCTAGCTAGCTAGCCAGCTAACGACAGCTAGCTAGCAAACATGCTTATAGTGCTATTTTGCTGGAGCTGAACAAACACGCCGTTGTCTTCGAGTTGCCAAACCAGATGACCACAAACTAACACTGGCTGTTAGTCGACCTTTATCCTCTTAAAAGAGCTGGGAAAGGGAAATTGTGTGTGACTTGCTAATTAGCCAACACAACTAGCATCACTCAGCGTTACCTCTCCGCTAGCTAGCTACCGTCTTAGTTTGTAATGTGACCATATGGAACTCTTATTTTTGATAGTAACATTAATTTTTAGTCAACATCAGTGCTGGCTTCTTTTTAAACTACATTACATAACTAAGTTATTCATGGTTAGTTGTGCAACTAGCTTTGAGCTGGATTATGTGCGACAGGATTAAAAAACATCAGCTAGCTAGCTGGTTAGCTGAGGGACTGTAGCAGTAAGTTTAATGAAAATGCTTTCCTTTGATACAAACTTAGATTGGGTTTGATTATCTACAGGCAGTAACATTATTAGTCGTTATTTGTGTGATGTTTCAATCTTTATATTTTCTTTGACTTGAGAAAAGCCAGATGTGGCAGAAAGTGATCGTGTGCTAAACCGCAAACGCTTCTTGAGGACGCTGGATTTCCTTGTTTGTACTCGTCTTAGTTGATTTTATCTGGATGGAACAATCACGACGTGCAAATGCACAAAACTTTCTGTGTTGTGATAGCAAAGATGTGTTTTTGTGAAACTTTAACGTTTCTTGTAACCGGATATTTGGGACCAAAGAGATGTTTGCAGTGTTAATCAGGCCTGACATTTAGGAGGATCATAGGCAGCACTAAAGTGGTGTTTCAGATGTTCTGAAACACGCTCTGTGTTTGGCATGGCTAACATCATTGTTCCCACTGCAGCTAACATGAGTTATAGATAAGATAAAGAATTTATAGATTTTGCAATTATCCTATGGACCAGAATCTTTAAAATGTAACCATCAAGAACATCTCAGTCACACTGCAGGGGTTGCAATCACTTTCATCAGGTGGAAAACTGCATTATATCAGACAATCCTGTATATGATGATTACTATTGTAGTGGAAACAACTGGAATACCCTAGGGCACTGAGCAGGGAAAGTAATATAGCAACATCGGGATATTTTCTTCAGTGTAAGGCAATCCGTTTTTGGCAGATAATCACGTTTTGGCAACTGATTTCCTGCTGCAGACACAGAAGTAATAATATTAGTAGTGGTAATGATATTGAGCATTACATTAGGTTGTTAAATATGTGTACTAGTGTACATCTGCATTTTCATTGCTCTGAAGTTTCTAATACTACAAGATGTAATAATTATGAATTTTGATCATATACAGGTTGTGGCACATTTACCAGGCTCTTCAGGTGGAATCTTTCTTTTCCCAGTAGCATCAGGTAAACTCTTTTTTCATCCAGATCTTTGTGAGTGTGTATCAAATTGCTCATATGAAACACTTGCAGTATCAGCTATGTTGTGTTGTTTTGGTAGACATTAACCCTGATCATACATCATGAAAACTGAAAATTAACTCAGAGAAATACAGCAGCAACTCTGTGACACCGTCTTAACGAAGTTGAATAGTACTGTTGCATTTTTTCAGGGTTTTTATGTTAGATTGTTGTTGAGGCCCTGAATACATCAGACACACATCCACTTTTTATAGATTAATACACAAATGTAACACCCTTCATGCTTCTCCCAAATTTTTTGTGTAAATTGTGGCGTGGGCTTTGCTTTCACTAGAACCTGCCCCACCTAACGGAAAGCATCACAATGTGTTTCCTGTGGAAAGTATGTGCTTTCACAGACACTTTTTAAAACCATACAACATGCAGTTACACACTGCCTCTTTTTTTGCTGCGGTCAGATTGCCCTCGAGCCATCTGCTGTCATGTCATCATAGCAAAAGAACAGTGCAGGCTTTAAAATCCTGAAACTAGAATTCAAAATTTCCTAGTTTTTCTCTGAGATACTTAAACGCTGCCCTCAGCCACCACCTGCATTATTTAGCCAGAGAGAAAAACGGTGCTTCCTGTTGAAACATGAGCTCTGTGAGAGGACAGAGCAACTCTCAGTTGTGTTGTAGTGGTGTTATCACAGCTACTGTTGTAACTTCTGTTTTAGTTTTAGGGCTGCACAATTAGGGAAAAACTGACATTGCAATATATATTGTGACATGAAAAAATACAGGAAGTTTCACCAGATGACTTGAATAACTACTGGGAAAGAAATAAATCATTCTGGAATGATTAGAGTGATTTTGTAGGGCAGTACATCTGCATAGAAAATTAAAAAAGAAAAAGAAAAAGCAATTGCCACTTTGAATCTCTTTTATGTTGTCTAACACTGGAAAAGGCATCCCAGGTGGTTGTTTGATTTGAATGACATTCACATTTGGCTTTGCACTTGTTGCTCCATGTGGTGGCAACAGTTGCAAATCACTGCCCACAGAGTACCTGTTTTTGGTCAATGTCATCTGTTCTGTAGCTGAAATGTTTCCATACTTTCCTTTCTGAAAACTCCTTTCAATTGAAGAACATTTTGTTACTTCCTCTATATTTCAGTCATGCAAATGAGTCTTTTTATCAAGCAACAACAACAAAAAAGTTACACAATGATGTGTTACAGTTAATTTGCCTTACTTCACATTTGGCTTCCTGTGATGTAAGTATTGCATATGCACACGTTGCAGTGTCGATGCTGCAACGATAGATTGTGCAGCTTTAATTCAGACTTCTGAAGTAGGTATAATTTCACCCTGAAGGTCCTTGTGTTAATGCCCTCTGCACTGCTGATGACCAACAGGGCTCTCAAGCACCTAATTACTTTGGTCATCTTAGCTTTTCCAGGCAACATCCTGTCTCTTACTTGTTTGTCCTTTTCTGTAAAGCCTTGTACAACTGTGATTTTGTTATTTTAACAGTAATGTAGGCAATACTCCAATAAACCAGTTCAACAAAAGGTGTTTAACACTGTCAGTCAGAATTCTTCATTATAAAATGGCCTTCATTTCACTCTGTTGCTCTGAAAGTTATGGCATGCGTGCAGACTGACAGCAGCAGTTACATCGAGTACTTCATTAGCCTCTCTGACTGTTGGAACATTTTATGCCTTGGAAGAAGTCTGTGTCAGAGAGTAATGAGCCAAGGGACTCACACTGTGCGTGTTTTCTGTTCCTCACAGACTGAAAGTGGACCTATAGAGTTGTGAGTGGAGCTCACGCGACCAACCCATCTGCCAGTTCAGACATTCGGCCAGTATGTCCAGTGATCCTCCCCCTCCGTACCCTGGAGGTCCCAGTGCCCCCCTCATCGAGGAGAAGAATGGACAACCTGGTAATACAACTAAACATGCAGGATCGCAATAACATTTTTCACATCATTTGATATTGATAATTGTTTATAGTTTTTAATAATCTATGTTTAGTAAGATGGAGGACTTAATTTGAAAATACCACTTTAACGTATTTAGCAAGGTACACAGGAATAAGTTTAATGGTACACAACAATAAAAAACACAAAATAAATAACACAAACATAAGGATAGAGCAATGTGTGTCAAGAAACCTTGATACACAATGTCTAAAGCAGGGGTGTGCAATCCTGGTCCTAGAGGGCCCCTATCCTGTATGTTTTAGATGTCTCCCTCTTCTAACACACCTGATTCAAATGATCAGCTCATCAAGCTCTGCAGAAGCCTGATAACGATCCTGATCATGTGAATCAGGTGTGTTGGAAGAGGGAAGCATCTAAAACATGCAGGATAGTGGCCCTCGAGGACCAGGAGTGCCCACCCCTGGTCTAAAGAAAGCAAGTGGAATTTGTTCCTACTAACTTTGTGTTTTCATTTTATGCTCTCATGGTGTCATCTGATGCCCTCAAATGCAGTTATCAAGATCTGTACCTAACTGTTTTCTGATTGTATTGATTAAGTAGCTGTCACTGGTACATGTCACTATTGTTTTATCGCCCAGGCCTCAATTAGGGATATGCATGATTATTGGACTAAACGCTGCTACCCTCATTATAACTTGCCATCAGATATACTAGTCAGTTAAGCTGACTAGTAAGATGTCCACTATCTGCTAGTGTGGGTGTTAGCCATGCTAGCGTGGCTGGTGCTCAGCAGCATGCTGCCAGTGGGTGGGCTGCAACCTCCCTCTTACCACACTAAAGCCTGGATGTTGTTGGAAAGTGGCACAGATGACATCTGCTACAACCAGTGTGGTTGGCTTGGCAGCATTTTGGTCTAGAAAATGAAAATAAGTCTGTCTGTCTGTCGAATCTCAGAGTAAACTAGTTTATAACCACTCGACATCTGCAAAACACAACCACATTTAGCACAGTTATGTGGAACCTGCAGAGTGTTTTAAATAATACTAGTTAACCTTTATTTAGTGAGTTTGCCACACAGTTAAAGTGTGTTTTGGTGATTGAGATTAGGCCTAATCTTGATTCATAATTGTTTCAAAGGTTACCCACTATTTGATTTTGGATAATATTTTCTGCAGCTGTGATGATTACATTTATAAATAAGCAGCAAGCTGTCGGTATTTAGACTTACTTTGTTGTGATGCCATTTTTGCTCCATTACCATCAACATTAATGAACAGCTCCTGACTATATGCCTCTGAACACCCATTTTTAATTATGACTCCGTAATGTGTCACCATAGATACATCATATATTTAGAAACTTCTTGAACACACTGTAATAACATTCAGCCTGTCCGCTGCTTGGAGTTTGGTTTCGTATGAGACGGAAATCTTAACCTGAGAAATTTGAGACATGGGGCGACACTGATCTCAGTGAACAGCTTGGATGACTTTACTGTAACACTTGCTGGAGCTTGAACGTAAACCACAACAACACATAATATGATCAACCTCAAGGTGCCCCTGTTGCAGTGACTATAAATGCATGCCTTATTGATTCTGTTACCTGTACGTCAGTTGTTTTATTGCACTCATTTATTGTACAGCAAATAATTCAGATTCTTGACTTGAACTGATCCAGAGCTGTCTTTGTACAATCCTTTCATTTTTCATGTTTGTTTTCTTTCAGAAACGGTAAGAACTGCTCCACAGGGGCAGCCCTTGCCTCCAGACTATGGTCCACCACCCTATGAGGGCCCACAGCCAGGCTTCCTACCCCCTCATGTCCCTGGAGAAGGGCCCATGCCCATGCCAATGCCAATGCCGCCACCACCAGGTGCTGCACACTGTTAGCAGATATAAATACACACATAATGCATGTGATTGGCTTCAATAGTTGTCTGGGTAAACATGTTATAAATGTCCGACTTTCAGACAAAGTAACAATCATTTTAATTTGGTTCTTCCTTCTGGATGCTTGACATGATGGAACTCCAGTATCTAGCATGCTAACTGTTTACCAGCTAGCTGGTTACTTAGGCTTGGCTTCAATATCAGTTGGTTTTTGCTGGAAAACCAAATTAAAGAATATAAAATGGCTAAAAGCTACACTGAGCTGCAACGCTGGGTGTTCATTCTCAGTAGGTTAGGCAGTACTAAGTATGCTTTTGCATCAGTCATTGTTCTGTATCTTTATATGTATTATTGAAGCTTTAAGGTTGTGTAATTAGATATGCATATTCCTTACTGTCACCTCAGTTAATCATATTCCTACCTAAACATCATGATTGCCGTCTTTACTGCAAGGTCAGTCCAGCCCATACCGTTTTGCCTATGCTTACATTGATATTTAAATTCATTCTGTGCAGGTGGTCACTACCCACCCCCACCCGGTCACTACCCTCACCCGATGCCAGGGCAGATGGGCCCTGGTCCCAGTCACTTTGTCCACATGGGAGGTCACACAGCGACCGTCCTGGCTCCTCCAGGAGCCGCCACCACTGTGACCGTACTGCAGGGCGAAATGTTCCAGACCTCACCGGTGCAGACTGTGTGTCCGCACTGCCAGCAGGCAATCATCACCCGCATCTCCCACGATGTCGGCCTCATGAACACACTCTTCTGCCTCTTCTGCTTCTTTGTAGGGTAAGTAGGTCACGGGTTAGGAGTCATGCAAAAAACAGGTCTGATAGCAAAGTGCCTTTGGTCACTGAACATCTGCTTGTGGTGGGTTTTCATAGCCTCAAACACACTGTAAAGGAAGTAACGTGTAAATGCCACAGCAGTTCTTAAATGCATGGGACTCTTTTAACTAAGTGTATGGAGAAAAAATAATCTTCTAAATAATGGATATAAATAAACAGTAACTGATTAAAGCCACTGAGGCTTACCCTCAGCCAATTACAGAGATGCTCTTTACAAGTTTACAGATACCTTTGTGTCATCTTAGAGAGCTGCAACCATTGCTCCATTGTCATTTTCATACTCCAGTGCATGGACGTGACCTTTTTTGTAGGTACAGGATAAATGACTGCACTGCATTTAAGCATTATTTTAATGGTCATGCAGTGGTCTATTAGTCAGTGTCCTTTAAAACTTCCTTTTAAAGCCACAATCTGATGGGTTTAATTAGTCCTACACTCCAAAAAAACTAAAATAAATAAAAAAGTCTGAATTTTAACCCAACGTAGCCAGCAGTCAGTGTTATTATTAACTTTATATGATCATACTTTGGTCAAATGATATTTATAGTGATATAATAATCAACATAGTGTACCCAAATGTAAATCAGTGATTAAAGGAAATATTTCTATGCAAAAATCTTGTCTGTCAGAAAACAGAACCCATGATCATGTGTATGCTCTCTGTTAGTTCACATTTCCAGCCTGTTCTGTGCAACCCATTTATATGCAAAGCAAGTGCACCTGTTTAGTGTGTGATACAATCTGAAAGGCCTGAATATGCAGAAATGTGGTACTGATTTACTCAACATGCTTGTATGATCTTGTCTATCTTGCATTATGCATTTCGCATAATATCCAACGACCTCTATTGCAGTAGGACACCACTAATCAGGCATAATCATTCAAATCAGAGTAAAGAATCACATGTTGACTCAGTGTAACTCGTGTTCTTAAGATTTCGTTTTCGTCTTCTGAAAATACCCACTTCTTCTTTTCTGAGTGCTGGATAAATAGTACAGTACATAACCGTGTGCAGATGTGTGGATTTGCTACATATTTTCTCTTTCTGTTCCTCATTCACAGGTGTGATCTGGGCTGCTGCTTGATCCCCTGTCTGATTGATGACCTCAAGGATGTGACACACACCTGCCCTTACTGTAAGGGCTACATTTACACATACAAGCGTATATGCTAACCACCGACAGCTGTATGCTCCAGAGACATGTACATGCTCACACATAAACTCACAGCTCCTCCTGCTGGTAGTTACAGGCTTCTCCCCCCCTCATTTTTGCAAAAGTGTTGTGTAGCCCTCTTAAATTGTAAGTGCGGTTTTCTCATAAGTTAACAGAATATTTACTGTATATATCTTTCAGCATACTTCGTTCATGTATAAACATGCATTTGAAATGTACAAATTTCTGACTTAACTGCAAATGAAGGATACAAAAAGAGCCAGAGGTGGTTAGCAGGCACACAAGTGCATCCGATATCATAAAAACTCTGGATAAAAAGCTTGTGACGTTACGCATGTGAAGGAGAAAAAAATAAGTTACAGATAGCCTCGGTTAGTGAAAGCTGTGAAAATGGTCACTTTATTTATTTGAATCCATCTGTGAATTTTGCTCAAGAAGCAAGTGTATTCAAATATCCTGGGTTAGCATCTTGTTCGGTTTTTTAAAATTGATTTCACATATTTTATCCTCTTTTAACAATATTCAGAACTGTGAACATTTGTCTGTGTCTGCTAAGTTTGTTCTAACAGACCTTGTTTTTCCTTTTTATCATAATCACTTCTTGAATGTGAGAGAATTAACCATTTTCTTCTCCATAAACTAATGACTTTGCTTGTTTGGGAATTCCCAAGGTTGATGTTACTTGCTATATTTATTAGTAATCTTCTGGGCTTCAGTCAGTAGTCACTAAATGTTCAGTGACTTACTGTTCAGCGGTTATGCATCAATGCCCTCTGTCCATGATGTACTTAATTTTGATAATAAAGTTAACATATGCACTTTAAGTTGAAACTCACATCTCCCCTTCTGATATATTTATTTAAACCTTAACCTCAGATCATTTAAAAAAAATAATCTGGTGAATAAAAACAATGCAGAATGTGGCATTTACTTTTGTTTTATGTTTGCTAAGTGAATTCCACCACACTTACACTTATGTGGAGTACTATAGACTCCAACTGGAGCTGGCAGACCGCAGCTTCAACTGATGGAGAAACACCGCATGACATCTCAGTGATCGCTTGTCCTCTTGCAGGCCATATATTGAGAGTTCAGTCTGAGGCACCACTCCTACTAAAAACTAGATTACCTTCTCACGTATATAGTGTTAAACATGTAGTTAAAGTAGGAAAGTGTATTGACGAATTACAACAGTGGCACTATCATCACATTCAACCTCTCGCTGTGCATTAGCCCTCCAAGGTTACTTGCATTGCTCAGATGCATGTTAGATAACAAATACAGATGTCTCTTGACTGATAATAGTGAGCTCTCTGCTAGGAATAAGCTTCAAATAAACGATACAATCAAGACATCTTACGAAATGACATTGTGATTCCACCTCAGCATGCCCGATCCGTCGGTCACCTTCACTCACCAAGCGCAGAGATTGTCTGCATGAGCCACACATCATAACAAGTAATTCTCACTGGCTAGTTCCCTGAATCTATGTGCATTTGATTTTTTTTCCTCTTAAGGCCAACAGAGCTGTGCAAGAAAATCAAATCTGAGCTGAAGGATTGCATTGAAATTTTAATATGAAGTACTGTATGCCATTGTTGTGGATACTGCTGGTCTGCATTGCTCTAAATGTCTGTGAAACGTATAACCATGTAAGTCAAAATTTGTTTGACTGTTGTATACAGGTACTATTTTATCAATAAAAATCATTAAGGAAACTAATTTTTAATGTCATCTGGAAAATGAATATTGTATGTAGATGTCCAACGTTCTTCAGTGTGAAATCCTCACAAAAAATCCTAGAACTAGAAGTCCAGAGGTGTCAATCCCTCCATCGATGTCCACACTGGGCGTTGCAGCATTTGTAGAAAGTTGTCATTGGTTCATCTGCTGATCTGGTCTGAATCTGCATGAAATACGCCCGGGGGTGCTCACACTTCGGACACTTTTCTATAAAAGAGACAAAGTGTCAGTATATTGGATTCACAATGTGTACTGGGGTTTACGAACTTGGTGTGTTTTGTAAAAGAGAAAACTGACTAATATGATATGTGCACAAAAAAATCTGTGCCGGCTTTATCTTAAATGGCTAACTGGTGAGAACAGGATTTCCTCTCATGCACTTGATGAATTTGATAAGATTAGTTGCACAAAATGAAGCAGTTGAAAGGGCTGCATGACAGGCTGCAATACTTCAGTACACCCTCGTGAATTGCACAATTAATTGTGTTTCCAGAAGACTCTAAAATTTCCAGGTTTATGATTAAATTAACTAAAATCAGTATGCAGAATTATATGAAAACACCTTGTGCTGTCAAGGTTTGATTTAAACCTCCACTTAAAAAAGGTAAAGGTCTGGTTGGGTTCATTATTTCATATACTGCCACTCAATTGTTCACGTTTAATAATCACTATGGTCCTAAAACCACTGGACTCATTACACAAACAAGCGCCTGAAACTGTGGACTAGAAGCCATTCCGTTTTCATTGTTGCCACATTTTAAAGAAATAAATATGTGCTCAGTTGGGGAAATCTCATCAAGTATGAAAATGTCTAGTTGATAAGTTTATGCATCGTTTAGCTCCTCCTCTGACAACTTCAGAAATCTCACATCTGCAGCTGCATTATCCCACACAGGAAATCTACATTTATTCAGGTTTTTCTTTCAGAGCATCACATCACTGGAATTCAACAATACAATCAGTTAGTGTCCCCATCCTATTGTTTATTTAATCATAAATTTAAAAACTGGCTCATTCTGCCTTTAACAAGATTATACAGATGATATATGTGTCATGGATTCTGAGTAGTTGACTTTATTATTTTCTATTTAACTGTATTTTATTTGCTTGTATTAGAATGTATGTTATTCTAACTATTTTACATAATAGGCAAAAATTATTGGATGAGAAACGACATCAAGCAAAGGTCAGTCAATGAAAATGAGCCTTTTGGCTAACTCGTGTACATTTTATTGAATATTGATTAATGTGCATTATCTATTTTCAGATATAGAAATCGAAAGGTTTGTGTCAAGAGTAGAGCTGTAACGATAAGCTCGTAAATTAATTAGTTGTCAGCTATTTTGATAATCATTTAAAAGGTAATTATTTAAGAAAAATTCAGTGATTCCAGCTTCCTAAATGTGAACATGTTCTGGTTTCTTTACTCCTCTATGACAGTAAACGGAATATCTTTGGGTTGTAGATAAATCAAGACATTTGAGGATGTCATCTTAAGCTTTTAGAAACAGTGACCAACATTTTTCACGTTGACAGTCAACTTTTTTTTTTGCTCTAAACTGCACTGAAAGCCTGTAAACTGAAACCTACATGCCACAATTTTGTTTTGATGTCACTTACCAGCAGTTGAGTCCACGTTTTCCCACGCTGCAGCTCCACCGAGGACATCATCCACCTCTTTTAGCTTAGGATACTTCCTGTTATTTACCTGTAGGGGATTTAAAAAGACATCAGGAACTTAACACAACACAATACAATACAAGAACAATGATTTAAAGCTTCATGTTTTATGCTAGCTCACCTTTCTTGTGATGTTGTGTACGTAGGGACAAGTGTTACACGCGAATCTCATGCACTTCTGTCCTTCCTCGACTATTAAAACATTCCCACAGGTCGGACAGAAAAGAAGCATATTACCAGTAAATTATTTAGTCACTTATTTAGAAAGAAACTCGGTTAAATTAGTCTATAAAACACGGTTAACGCATTATTTTTTAGCGTCTTTGCTGTAAATTGTTTGTCGCATGTGAAGCGGCGGAAGAGCTGATGAAAACTAGGTGCTCCACTTTTTACAGCTCGGTGGGAAACAAAGGGAGGTTTTCTATTGAAAAAACGACCACACACATATATTACTGTTAAAAAATAATAATTAAAAAAATCAACCAACTATATGATTGTTTAAGGAAATTATTAAGCAGGGTCTGAAAACTGAATGTATTTGCTCTAAGAAGAACAATGTCTACTGAGCTACATTATCCCTCCGGTATGTAATTTGTGCTGCACACCTCTTGTTTACTTCCGCGGTTTCCTGCCGCGAAATAGTTTCCAGTTTATGACGTTTGTGAGCTGTATTATTTTTCAAAACTTAATTTTAAATGAATGTTGTGTCCTTTTAAAATCATTTTTGCGTCGTTTGTCCTCCCTTAGTTCAGCGGGTAAACAGGACTGCCGTTTGTTGGAGGTTTTTGGTTCCTGGTGGTGATGGAGGAACCCCAGAGTTTGAGCTCTGCTTTGGATGGAGGAGGACAGTCTGTGAAGGAGGAGGAGGTGGAAAAGGAGAACCTGACAGACATGGCAGTCCCAGATGAAGAAGAGGAAGACGAGGAGGCTCTTCCTCATTCAGAAATCCTGGATATTTTCGAGGAGGGACTTGCTCAGCTTGTGCAGGACCCTTTGCTCTGTGATCTGCCAATTCAGGTGAGCAGTCCATCAAAACATAAACATACAGTGACCTCCAACAGTAGAGTCAAAGTGATGTTTCTGCTCCTTCTGGCATTTGAATTTGAGATACAGCTATAGCTATGCATATGCAAAATGTATAGCTAAATATGCTAAAGCTCTGTTTTTGTTTCATTGCCGTGTTTTGATCTCAAATTCAAATGCCTAAAGTAGCAAAACCATTATTTTGACACACTTTTGAAGAATACTGTAGATCTTACTGCGTTTAATTAGTCCAGAGATGTATTTAAAACTTGACTGACGTCCACATCTTGAATATTTATGTATTGTTTAGACTGGACATGTCACAAAAAAGCCCAATGTGACCACCTTAAATAGATTTATTTGTCTAAGTTACAAAAATATTCTCTTCAGCATTACATAAAATGAAGAAACACAGCAAAAACTTAAAACCTAAAACCAATAAATGTTTTGCAGTTTTGCTCATTAAGACAGCTGATCTATTAATCATTTGGTCTGGAAAGGCTTATCTACATAACTTGTCCCCGTACATGTAAAAGCAAAAATACACCATCAAGGAACAGCTGTGAGGATGAATTTATGTACATGCTGGGTGAGGGAAAGACATCAAAATTGAACAGTCTTTCTGAATCTGGATCATCTTTATCTGCAGGTGACTCTGGAGGAGGTGAATTCTCAGATTGCTCTGGAGTATGGACAGGCAATGACCGTGAGGGTTTTAAAGGCAGATGGCGAAATAATGCGTAAGTGTTGAGGTTGTTTTGTTTTCTCCTTGGTTATATATATATATTTTAAAGTATTTATTTTAACATCACTACAAAACTTATACTAGTATTTATATTTTTCCTCAAATAATTATTCTTTTAAATGTCTCTCCCTAAGCCATAGTGGTGGTACAAAACGCTACTGTCCTTGATTTGAAGAAGGCCATTTGCAGATTCATGGAGCTGAAACAGCAACGAGAAGGAGGAGTGAAACACGTCAGCTGGTAAACATATTCACAAACACAAGAACATAAAAGGGATGTAACATTTTTGTTCTATCTTTTAATATGTCACCATTATTTGCTACCATTGTCCTTTTTTTGTTTTTTTACAGGAGATATGTTTGGAGAACCTTTCATTTAGTATTTCAGGGCGAGAAGCTAGAAGATGACAGGATGAGGCTTAGAGAGTAAGAGTCTAAAATTAGCACTTGATTTAATTTTGTTAACAACAACACTGTTTAACTATTCCTTCTGTCTCTGATTTGTTTTTGTATCCTCAGCTATGGGATCAGGAATAGAGATGAGGTGACGTTCATGAAGAGACTCAGGAAAAAGTGAAGTGTCACAGTCAACATTTATCTCATCAGGAAGAAAACACCTTTTCCTGCAGTGTGCACCAGCGCTGCCAGTACTTACACTGTTGTTTGTTTGGGATAGTTGTGTCATGAATATCTCTCTGCACAGATATCTATCTAGAAACAGTCTTTACAAACTGTGCTGCCTCTCAAAGAGGCTACTTGTAAATAAAATACCTGGACTGCGTCCTATTTTTACCCCCAATGTGCAGTGGTTTTTGTATAATTGTCTGCAATTAATAAAATAGATTACAGTGTTTTCATTTTGCATTCACGTGTCTGTGTTTGACCAGGGCTTGCATCTAAATAGTTGTGTAACACTTTCCAAAGAAGGCAGTTATAAACCACCTGATGATTTGAATATTTCCTGATGAAAGTGAACACTACTCTTCTTGTTGAACTAGTATATAATGCCACCTGTACAGGACACAGCTGGAGCAACGGAGGAAATTAGGTAATACATGCATTTTAATATAATTTTCTATTTAATGCAATTTTAACCAAAGTTTATGAAGTTATTAGTTGAGATGAGTTATAAGAGTACAGAGCACTACATTGAAATTGAGATCAATGCTACGTAAGTTCAAATGTTTTTTTTATGGTAAAGAAATCGAAGCATATTTTTCAAATAGATTAAAGTTTCTTTAAAGTCTTTAAATTAAAGATAATAACTTGTAAAATCACAGTAAAAAGGTATTTAATTACATGTTAACACAAAAAGAAACAGGCCAAAACTGTAAATAATGTCCACAAGGGTAATTCTGGTTGTTTGTTTTGTTGTTGTTGTTTTTTTTACATGTGACTGTTTTACTGTATTTACATATGCTCAAAATATCACTATTTGACAGACATTTGCAATTATTGGAAGTTTTTTTTAATTGTTTTTGGACACCATGCTGTACTATGACGTTTTTTTATGACTTTTAGACGACATGCTATACTATGATGTTTTAAAAAAAATAATTTTTGGACACTATGCTATGACGTTTACTGTGACTTTTCAACGACATGGTATTGTAAGGTCTCCTGGTTTCAAAGGTTAGTTTGGTGTGCATAAGTTAAAGGTTAACTCCTAAGCCAATATTGAGTTGCGATGAGATGTGGGTCCTCTCCTCCATAAGATGCGGGTTGTTTTTCCACTCTTTTAACATATGACCTGTCGTTCTATGTAAAGCCATTCCCCTATATAACTTGGTGGAAGAGGCCACTTGGGGTGGTGGATTCTATTTGGCTGTGAATCTCCACCCAGGCAGACCATGGTGCCTGGAAATGCTGTACTTGTTTTAATCAACCTTTTTATATATAAACAAGATGGTATCAGTGGAGAATTCCTTCATCATCTTCACATAATTGTTACACAATATACCACACTATACTATGAGGTTTTTTGTGACAAATCAGAAGTTATCAGAGTTTTACATATTACATATACGTATAACCAATGTACAGTATTTTGTCTTCATATGTCAAAGAACTGATGCTAAAGAAGTGTGATAATTACATCTTGAGACAAAAGGACAGGTAACTGCATGCACTGCCAAGCCAAAGAACCCATCCCTTTTAGAACTAGTATTTTACATGTGTTCAAATAAAACATTTTACACGCCCAAGAAACCCTGAAACATCAGTCCTAACAGTCTGAGAATGATCTTCCCTCTTTTCAGCGGCCCCATGACTTCTTCAGAGAGCGAGCTGAACAATATATCTACAGATTTGAGACATGTTTCCCTCAAAATGCAGCAACTTCTGGAGAGGAAGAAAATTCTGTGTATATTCAAAGAGCTGAGGGAACGTGTTGAGTTTGGACAAACAGGTAGCATGAAAAAGAGCATGCAAGGAAATGTGTTTACATATTTCCTATCTTAGTAAATATAATACATGTTTCCTCATGTCTCTGCTGTCTTATATCTATGGTTTCTGTGTACATTCTATATTTTCTCCCAGAGGAAGCAGTTTCCAATCAGAGAGAGATCGATAGCCTTGATGTCAAACTGAAACAGCTGAGTGAGAAGAGGGCTGAACTCCAAAAACGCTATGATAATATCCTCAACGCCAAACAGATGACAAGCAAGAAAAGTGAGTCCAAATTTTGTTGCAGAAAATCAATACTCCATCATATCTCAGTCAACAGATTTCTTTTCTTCTTCTTGTTAGAGGTCAGTTTCGACTCTGATCAGAAGATTGAGCTTAATGTTAATGTTCCTGACTGCTGTGTTTTCTGGGTTGAGCCTCCACCTACCTTCCCTGGTGAGTAGTGATCAGATGGCAGCTTTTGAGTTAAAATAACAACACAGAAGAGATTAATTAGCAAGCTCTTCACAAGATCACACTTGTTGGTGTCGTAGAACAGAATGCAGAGGCTGCTTAGGCTGTTTCTTTTTTCTTTTTTTTTTGCATTAATCATCTCATCAATTATTTATTTCTCAGAGTAGAGATCATATGCTAATTGGCACTCGATTTTTAGACCTGCACACCTGCAAGTTTTTGGATGGCGCACACTACAATTTAGATTTCATTTGTGTGAATATAAAGAAATAATGAATGAGGAGTGTTTTAGTGACACTGAAATCTTCCTCACAGCCCCTCCAGTGATTCTGGACCTGGAAGATCTTCCTCCACACCCATGCAGGACACAGTGCCCAGAGTGTCGGGAGTTCATCATGACAGAAACCTTCAGCTCTGTGAGCAGCGTGACCTGGCTGGTGTGTTTCATGACAGCTTTGATCGGGTATAAAACCCTCGGCGAAATATTTGCATGAGAATATAATCACACCTTGTTTCTGTTTGTGCCGCTGGCGTTGCAGTTGCAGGCGTATGCTTCCAGGTTTGTTGTAATTTTGTCGTCTTCCTGTTCCTTCTTTTACAGCTGCTTGGCCGGTTGCTGCCTCATTCCCTTCTGCGTCGACAGCTTCAAGTCCATCACACACAGGTGTCCAAAGTGCCGGACGTCAATAAAAACGCTGAAGAAGCTCTGAGAGGAAAGCCGGCGGTGAAAGATTGAAGTCTCAGACTGTGGAGATGTTGGACTTCCAACTTGCAGAGTTCATCTGTTAATTTTCACCATTCATGATGCAGCGTGCACTGAATATCAGTTGCTGAGGGGGAATGCTGTCAAACACGAAGCACAGATGGACTCTGAATGTAGATTTTTAGGACGTATCTGTACATTAACATAGAACTTTAACAGAACTGATCAGTTTGTCAGAAATATAAGACATTACTGAGCTTTTCATGCAGTTTTCTGTTCAGATTTCCAAACATGATGGGCTGTTAGTTCAACAAAACATGACAGGCTTTCCTTGTATAGTATTTTGTTTTAATGATAAGCAGTAAAGGGTATGTGGCGAGGCTCGTAGACTGACTGTGAAATCCCAAACGATCTCTGTATTTACAAAAAACAACTCTTACATTTGTATAAAAGGTAACATAAATACACAATGTGTAAAACATATGGCATACAAACTATGCATCGTATTTTTTTTTTGTTTTGGTGTCGAGTTATACTAGTATAGTAAAGACAAAACATTTCTCATTCCAGCACGGAACCCCTTTTAAGAGTGTGTTATCTGAGGCACTAATGTAAAAAAAAAAAAAAATCTATTAAGTCATTTTCATAACAATTCCTTCAACATTCAGGTGAGCTGGTTCCAGAGACGGACAGGGAATCCCTAAAAGTAAAAAAAAAAAATCAGCATCACTGCACTGCTCAATGGCAAATTTCCTTCATACTAGAACTTTTTTTGTATTTGCTAGAAAAAGAAGGCTGTTTGCTGATTCTGATCAGATGTGGCCAGCAGATGTCACTGAAACACAATCTGACTGTACTGCGTTGAGCATGAAATGACGATGAAACAGAACCAAGTGGCAGATCATATCAATAAATATCATTATTTTTGCGTAAGTTGTGTCTCTACATATGTTGTTCTCTGTAACATCATGTCATGTGTACATTTGCTGAATAAACGACCAAATTTAAACTGAAACTGACCCTATTTTGACAATTTGAACCCTTTAACAGTCTGTGATGCTACATTTTAAAGCAGTGAATAACATTAAATACTGCACATTATGTGACTACTTGTCCATAACTGTAAGTGAGGTTTTCTTCTCACTTACACTACATTTGGCTGATCTGCACAGTGCAAGAACTTACAGAAATGATTAAGAGATGAAACGATGTCAGCTGAATAATTTGTAATAAATACTGAGGCTGGTTTCGTCAGTGCTGCTTCGACTCTATGGTGGCCTCATATCAGGCACTCGAGTGCTCTCATGCTCCCAATTCGGTTCGACATCGGACTTCTGCTTTGCAAACACACTCGAAACATGTGGCTGTTGTATGTTTACAATCTGTTTAGATAGTGATAATCATTCCAAGACAGGGTGGAGTAAACCACAGAACAGCCCTCAGCTACATGCACTGCTTGTCCATTAGTTCTGTAACCAGGATTAGGACGTTTTTCTTTCTGCTCTCTCCACAAACACGAGTGCAAAGCTTTACATTCACTGAGATCAGAGGACAAACAGAAATCAATAACATGAGAACAGACTGATAAGAAATCAGCGGCACGACTTGAGATGGAAATCTTGAAAGCTACTTCCACTTTGAGCTCAAACTGCCAGTACCAGTCCCACTTTATCTGTCTCTCCATACAATCAGAGGGTTTAAAGACCTCAAAGGAAGCAATTCAGCAACTTCTAAACCGTCACTGCATGATTAGATGGTTACTGAGCTGATGCAAAAAAAAAAAAAAAAAGCAGGAGAGCTGCTCAAAGCTCCTACAGCTCTTATTGTCTCGTGGAAACAAAGGCAATCTTCGCTTGCGTTAAAAATATGTTATTTTTTTTCTCCTGAAATGGCCCGATTGATGTCAGAATTCACCTTGACATCACTCAGTCCCAGTTCAAGTGCAGTTCATGAGAGTCCAGGAAGTCAGAGGAGAAGACGCCCACTGGCATCGACATGTCCAAAGGGTTAACTCCCTCCGCTGGCACAGACAGGGTGAGGTCCAGCCAATCCATGTTGTCCATGCTGGTGCTGTGCAGGTTCAGAGCAGAGGGTGGCGTGTTCTCATTAAAGTCCACCTCCATGGCGACGACAGCCGAATGCAACTCCTCCATCAGCTTCAGTTTTTGTGGCTCGGCATCTAGCGTGCCATCCAGGAGGGTTTCCAGCTGGGAGTCGGAGGTCAGGGCCGAAACCAAACCCGACGAGGGGGTGAGAGGTGCAGCGGGCAGCTGGGCCACCTGGACTAAAGGTGGAGGGCGGGATAGAGCTGTGTTGATGGGAAGGGTGGTGACGCTGGCTGTCACAGGGAGAGGCTTGTCCACGCTGGTAGGATCGTGTCTGATGAAGGGGGAGATCTCTGAAAAAACAAGTGCTTAACATGAGCATTGTGCTTTATCTTCCAAATGTTCAGTGCCAAAATAAGTCCAATAATTCTCACCACCACTCTCGATGAGCACATCAAACAAGTCGTCCATCTGCTGGCTAGCTGCAGTGGGACCCTGCAGGGAAATTAAAGAGCATTAAATGCTTGACAGTCAGAATTTAAAGGATATACTTTCAGCTGTATTTGATTTTTTACCTGCACAGCTGTTAACATGCTGCGTGTCTGTTTAACTGCGTCTTCATAGCGGGGCGGGTCTTTACATTTTGACACATGGTTTGTGAATTTTGGCTGCTGCAGGATCAAAGGGGACTGGCTGGAACAGGGAGACTGTTGAACAGGAAAAGACAACGGTCCCTCACATAAAATGAAAAACAGGATACATCTGATACAAGCCATCATCAAAATACAATGTTGAAACTATGCAAATATGTAAACCAGGGATCAGCACTTCCAAAATAGTAATTTCAAAGTACTTTATAGAAAATGAAGGAAGCTTGGGATCATCTCCTACCTTGCTTGTAGGAGCTTTGGGGACAGCTTGGCCAGAAGAGGCTCCTGCAGCACATCCAGTCCCTGGGAATGTATTGAGTAATCCTTGTGCTGTGGTATCCATTCTCCACTGTAGAAAAAAATTAGACAGACATGAAGCCATCAGTGTAATCAGTGGCACTAAAATGTTGTTCAAAAGTCACAAAAACGTCATAGTATAGCATGTTGTTTAAAATCATTAAAAAAAAACGTCATAGTATAGCATGTCGTTCAAAAATCACAAAAAACATCATAGTATAGCATGTGGTCTAAACAATTATAAAAAAGCGTCATAGTATAGCATGTGGTCTAAAAAATTATAAAAAACGTCATAGTATAGCATGTGGTCTAAAAAATCACAAAAAAACGTCATAGTATAGCATGTGGTCTAAAAATAATAAAAAACGTCATAGTATAGCATGTGGTCTAAAAATCATAAAAAACGTCATAGTATAGCATGTGGTCTAAAAATCATAAAAAACGTCATAGTATAGCATGTGGTCAAAAATCATAAAAAACGTCATAGTATAGCATGTGGTCTAAAAAATCATAAAAAACGTCATAGTATAGCATGTGGTCAAAAATC
>OMNN01096713.1:0-16875 GCA_900302755.1 Chromis chromis
CCTGCATGTTTTAGATGTTTCCCTCTTCCAACACACCTGATTCAAATGATCAGCTCATCATCAAGCTCTGCAGAAGCCTGATAACGATCCTGATCATTTGAATCAGGTGTGTTGGAAGAGGGAAACATCTAAAACATGCAGGATAGTGGCCCTCGAGGACCAGGATTGCCCACCCCTGGTCTAGAACCACCATGGATCTGACTTTTATGTTGCTGTTTTTACTAAAATGTCCCAGTAACTATTGGACATATTAGCTCTGATGCAGATATTCATGTATGTTTGAGAATTAATTATGACTTTTGTGATCCCCAGACTTTTCTTGTATTTTCATGAGCAGGTCATTTATACAGTAAATGACTGATAATTTGGCTTTAAGTAAAAATGTTTCAACTCCTGCCATCACATTTGGTACATACATTTATATCTCTCTCAAGATACACTGTAAAAACCTTGGTGATCCTTTGACCTTTCATCAAATCCAAATATTATTTTCTCCATTACTATGGTTTATGGCCCAACACCTGCACAGCATAATACATTCCCACAAGCCTCACATGTACTTTATGCTATGTGCTAATCAGCAGATTGAGATGGAGAACATAGTAAGCATTATACCTGCTACACATCAGGCTTGTCATTGTGGGCAATAAGCTCAGAGCAATGCTGTGCCTATACAGCCTCATAGAGGCACTAGGATGGCTGCAGCTGCTCTCTACATGTTAAAGGCAGGAATTCCTCATATACCATGGAGACAAGCGTGATATGCATGATATTAATATAAATATTAAGCGTATAACAACACAATAAGGTCATCATTTTACAAGTTTCATTGATATCATACAAGGTGTAATCAAGAAGCTCAGAGATTGCTGCAAAAGCAAAAAACACATTATATTTAAATTCTACTCCTTTGTGCATCAATTCACTGCTGCCAGTGCTCCTGCCACATTTGGAAAACTCCCTGGAAACCCGGTTTCTTAGATTTCATTTTGAGAAAGAGATGAAAGGTGCAGGAAGCCAAATCTGCCAAGTAAAGGCAGGTGGAGAGTGATGATTGTGCTGGTGCAGCCAAAAAAATTGTGTGTTTTTAATGTGCAGTGAGCAGGTGCATGTTGACATGATGGTACATCTCACAATTCAGGGAACATTCTCCCTCAGATGCCTCATGACACATGTTACAGTAGAACTTGGTGTTGACAGTGTGAAACCTGTGAATCTTAAAACAACAAGCCTGTTTTTTGTCGCACTGCACACTTGATGCGCCTTCCTCAGTCTTTGGGACTGTGTGCTCTTATACTGAAGACTGTTGTGCTGTTTTCTGCATTGTGCCTCCTTGATCCTTGACATAAAGGTTGGGGTCCATGGTGAAATCACAAAAGCACACCTCCAAGTGGTCAGAATGTGACGTCCATTGAATGTTCCAAATGTGGCAGGAGCACTGGAAGCAGTGCATCGCCGCGCAAGAAGACTGCATTAAAGGGGAGGTTGTCAAATTTAAAAGAGGTGCAGTTTTGGTGTTTTACACCACATAGTTTGTGCAAAGGTTTTGGGCATTTAAACTAAAAAGAATTTCAAGGATAGTTGCTTTTATAACAGCAACAGCCTGGTACCAGATGCTGCTGCATGATGGATAAAAAGTTCCTAAAACTTTGTCCGTTCTTAATATGCACACTTTTCTCAGATGTCTTTCTGCAGGGGTTCTGACATGATAGATGCTTTTTCAGAGGTTTGCATGATGAAAATCCTTTCTCAATAGTAGGTTACATTCCATCCGTGAGGCTGAGGTGAATTCTGCACAGTCTGGACTCTCACAATCAATCTTATGATGCATATGCACATCAGTAAAAGCTCTGCAAGTCCAGGGTCATGGCTCACCTACTGCAGGTGTTTGTTTTTCATCTTTCACGTTAGGATGCATGAGAGTGAAGAGACTGAATTCTCTTTTGAGAGATAAGCAATAAAAGTCTTTTTTTAGTAGCGTTTTATTGGTGCCTCCTTAAAAACAAGGAAGCATTTTCCCATTCCTCAAAGCAAACACGGAGTTGCTGTTGAGTCAAGCTGTCCCTCATGATGGAGCAGCTCTGAGGCCGACTGGTTGTAACTCACAGCTTCGGAGGGTAAATGTGTGTTAACCCGCTGACCTCCCGCCACTAATTCTTCAAAATGCTGCTGTAAATAAGGACCCCTCTCAACTCTGCTGTGTGCCCAACGAAACAAAAGGCCCAAAATCATAATTTACAACCATATTTGAATAAATCAAGATAAGTGCAGATTAAGCACGATAAAAGCACAGTCAGTACATTTAGAGAGACATTACACTAAGTGAACGCACATGGCCCGTAAAACTGTGTCGGCCATTCCAATGTTTTGGTTGTGGTGTGTGTGTGTGAGTGCGTGTATGTGTGTGAGTGTGTGTGTTTTGGCGGCGTGCCCAAGGCTGATGTTGATAAAGTGTGACCACGAGTCCCCAAAGGAGAAAAGGATGGAATGATGCCAGTATATATACATACTTTTTCTCCGTCTCTCTATTTCTAACGCTCCCTTTTTTCTTCCTCTTTTCATTCTTCCTCTCTTTTTCTTTCTCTGCTCTTTCTCTCTTGCTCAGAAAAAAACATACAAAAAGTCACGGTACATTTGTTCACATGTGTTCTGACAGTCTTACAGTTCTAGGAATTGCTGAATCGTTTCTGGGAGATTTACCCAAGTCTGGATCAAACTGTACTATAGCAGCGGCTTTATGAGGGGGATGAAATCAAGATTTCCAACGCAAAAATACATGACGTGTGCCGGTTTGATGGGATTCGCAACATCGGGGCAGGTAAACCGTCCACCGCAGGAAGGTGTTAAATTAGATTTCAATTTATACCGTGGGATTAGTAAACATCTGGATAAAGTGCAGGGTGCAGATTACACTAAAGTCCCAGAGGAAGAAAAAAAAAAAACATACCTTTCCTGTTCAGTGAAAGGGGGTAGTTTGTTTTGGTTTGTGTGCAAAGCAGAGCCTTAAACCAACATCTGAAAATGTCAGCATCGACAGCATGATCCAGAAATTGCATCATAGTTATGACAAGCAACAGATCTCATATGAACAGTGAAAACTATTTGTTAGCGGAGAGCACCTGGCAACCCACGCAGAGGGAAGAATGCCAGGACTCCTGAGCGAAAAGGAGAGAAGTGGATGTAAACACAGTCGCTGAGCTGCTTTTGTGGTAAAACAATTGTCAGAGCGTGTGGAAGACACCAAAGTACATGATCTCAGCCCTCAAGAACGCCGTGTTTACATCCTCCATAGTGTAATGATGTGCATGAATCCCTCATCCATAAGTGCTTAAGGGATTCCATGTGTGCACAGATAGCAAACTAGAAATATAGTGAGATGTGCTGCAAAGATGTGATTTTACCTGTTTGGAATGAGCACTTATCTTTACAGACTTTAGCACGAAGGGAACAATGAATTTGAAAAAACATATTTGCAGGCTTATTACAGCTGTAATGAAGAAATAAATGATGCGAAGAATGACAGAAGAGAGAAGTTGTTGCTTTCTTCTACACCTGCACTATCATGCATGTCGACCCGTTGGTATTTGGAAAGTTACACACATTTTGGTTAAGACGACCACTTTGTTGAAGTCAAATTTATTTGTAAAGCACATTTAAAAGCTGCAAGAGTTGCGTCAAAGTGCTGCACAACTAAAATAGCAGGCAACAGAACACAATAAAACACAATGACCACAAGGTGAATCTAAGTAAAAGACAATAAAATAATAAGAATAAAAGAAAAGTTAGTTTCCAGTAGCTACTTAAAAGTTTCTGGGTAGTTCTTACATGGAAAAGGTAAGACTGTTTCGGAGATTAGGAGCAGCCACTGCTAAACTGAAGTTCTGCTAAATAAGGTACTAAGACCCATTTGGATGAATGGATGGATGGATGGATGGATGGATGGATGGATGGATGGATGGATGGATGGATGGATGGATGGATGGATGGATGGATGGATGGATGGATGGACAGACATGATTTCCCCACTATGTCCCTACTTCTTTGCTGGGTCTTTTCCCACTTGGACGTGCCCTAAACAACACTTGTGACTGGTCTGCTTGGAACTAATATGCCATGCGAACGCGGCTTGATTCATGCAAAGATAATGCAGCAGTGCAACTAAATGTAACAGGCTGTAACAGTCTGGTTTGTTCATAATGCAAATGCAAGAGCCAATATTCTGTCAATGCAGCCGTGTGCTGTTTTCTCATTTTCAAAGCCAACCAGACTGTGTTTAGACTCAATTAGTTCCAATTTCTTCTTTCTTTTTGGCATTGCAGTCAACTGTTCCACGTTTATTAGCTCCAAGACGATCTGCTTTGCATCAGGCGCCATTGTTTGAAGTACACAAAGAAACTCAACTGCTAACCAACGTTTTGGTGGTGGAATTGTAGTACAAGACAGACACCAGTGCACAAGTAGGAGTATAAATGAAGTTTAAGGGTGAGCACAGACACTCTTTGGACAAACCTCATTTCCAGCACTTGTATTTGTGATCTTATTCTTTTAATCACCACTGTAGGAGCTTAGATCAACCAATAAAGTCAGTCTTTCGAAAATATATACACTGATCAGTCACAACATTATGACCATTGACAGGTGAAGTGATTAACATTGATCATATTGGTACTATGTGGTGTTCTGCTGGAAAACCCTGGATTTTGGCATCCGTGTTGATGAGACTTAGACACCCAAATAAACTTTGTCCCAGAACAAGCACACTCCCTCATGCCAATGGCAATCCCAAATGTCACTGGCCTACCCCTGCAGGAAAATGCACCCCACCACATGGCAAAAACATCAAACAATCAGAACATGTTGAGGAACATGACAATGGCCCAAGATGTTGATTTGACCTTCAAACTTCCTAGAGCCCATTCTGATCAAGCATCAACAGGATGCAGTGGAACAAGTTTGATTGACAGAGGCCCCACTGCACAAGCCAGAGTACTCAAAGGATCCACTGCCAACATCCTGGTGCCAGACCCCATAGGACACCCTGAGAGGTCCTCTTGTCCATGCCCAATGGTTCAGAGCATTTTTGACCACATAAGGGGGACCAACACAATATTAGGCAGGTGGTCATAATGTTATGCTTGATCGGTGTACAATTGACAACTGAAGCTGTGACCATTTACTCTGGTATTAATGGACAGTTGTCGAGAAATGTCCTGAAACTTTAGTCAAATACATTTAGTCATTTGCAAACCATCCATAAGCTTCAGACAAGTGTGTTGCTCCTGCTGAGCCTTTTCTCTCTGCTCTCCATATGGTCACAATAGCAACATAAATAGAATGGTTTTTGATGTGGCTGTTTCTGTTTCATTTCTCTTTTTCTTGCTAGGTGTTTGTGGACAAACAGTTTGTTGGTATTTTGGACTACAAGACGCACACATTTGCACTACCTGATGGGGAGGTAACTTATGCGCTTGCATGTCCTCGTGTTTGTAGTTTAGGCCTGGACTGCTGTTTCTAAAGGATGAAGTTTTTAATATTTAACAGCACGCAGCATGTGAAAGCTTCAGGGGTTGCTGATGGATGCTTTTTGGCAGCAAGGTTTCAGTATTAAGCCAGCAAATCTCCAAATGACTGCTTATGTTAACAAATTTGAGTAGTTAACTTCAGCCTTACAGACGCACATCACCCTCGATCAATTACTAAAAATCTGATCAGCCGAAAGAAACATTTGCCTGCTTTGTTTTTTGTGAATTCTTTCTATTTAAGAATGCCGCCGTCTGTCAGTAATGCCTCTCATGTTTTATGTATTTTGCCACTAAAGGGAAAAAGAACTCTAAGTCTGCTGGTGGAGAACAGTGGAAGAGTGAATTATGGGAAAGTTCTGGATGAGCAGCGCAAAGGTACAAACCGTTCCCCAAACCGATGGCTTTGTAGATGTTCAAGTCAGCACGAGTCTTGCCGAAAGATCTGTTTCCATTACAGGCCTTGAAAGGAACTAATTAACTGTGTCTTAAGATCCATAAAAGAAACTGAACGCGGCTTTGACTCACCTTTTTCAGGTCTTGTTGGAGATATTCTGTTAAACAAGCACATCCTCCGAGACTTCATTATTCATAGCCTGGAAATGAAGCCCGGCTTTGTAAACAGGTTTGTGTCTTTCGGTTATTATCCAGTTTCCCCCCTGTGTTTGTGTTTCCCGGTCATTACACCTGCCTGCCTCTGATTCAATCCGGCTGATTATCTCCCTGCTTAACACAATTACACTGGGAAAATGATGGCGAAATTCAGAACCGAAGAACATCCTTCTAATCCAGTGTCTTGTGTCAAACACTTTATCATAAGTGTGGGTTAGTTAATATGCCGTTTCCATTTCCAAGGACTCAGACAGCAAGTACCTACACCGATCAGCCACAGCATTATGACCACTGACAGGTGAAGTGAATAACATTGATCATATTGGTACGATGTGGTGTTCTGCTGGAAAACCTTGGATTTTGGCATCTGTGTTGATGAGACTTAGACACCCAAATAAACATTGTCCCAGAACAAGGACACTCCCTCATGCAAATGGCAGAGTACCCAAAGGATCCACTGCCAACGTCCTGGTGCCAGACCCCATAGGACACCCTGAGAGGTCCTCTTGTCCATGTCCAATGGTTCAGAGCATTTTTGTCCAAATAAGGGGGACCAACACAATATTAGGCAGGTGGTCATAATGCTATGCCTGATTGGTGTATATTCCACTTGTGTTTAAAGTGTTTTCAGTGGCAGTCATGAAAAGTACCACAGCCTTACGGCAAACAGGAACAGTAATTGAATGTAGAAACTTTAAATGTGCCTCCTCTCCTGTAATAGTCATTAGGTTTGTTAATTTCTATACATGAAAGCACAAGAGTCGAGCATTAAATTGTCATTCTGCAGGACCAAGCACACCCCAAGGTGCAAGTGCTTTCCCCTTATGATGTTTCCATATTACTAGATTATACTGTTACTCCCTCCCGTACATTATTATTGTAATTAACACTGGTGTTTTCTCGTGTGTTTTACCCTTCTTTGTATGTAACTCATTTCTCTGCAGATAATAAAGACTTGTTACTAGGATTAGTTTGTTCAGAGGTTTATATTTAGCCCTGCAGTGGTACATTATCTACTGTAATATGCTGTATTTTCAAGCCATTTTGAGTCTCTCCCCACGTATTATTAATCTGAAATTTCTTTACCTCAGCACCATTCTGAAAATGTCGAGGCCTGAAGCTCTGTACAGGCGAACGAAAAGAAAGAATTTTGCTCTTATATCAGTGTAACCTTTTGCATTTACTTGGAGGCAAAATATAACCTATAGTCTGAATATTTCCCCCTTCCATCCGTTTCCAAACTTTTGCTTGACATTTACTGTAGGCAAATAAATATTGTATGAAGGACATGATATACTGCTGGCTGGCAAACAGGCCTCCTAAAAGTCAAGACTGATAGATTTTTTTTAAATAAAATTTGCAGCACAATAGAATGTAGCTTAACATAACTGATATTTATTCTCCTTTTACAGACTTGAGAGTTCGGGCCACTGGGTGTCTATGCGCCACCAGCCCTCCTTTCCAGGGTTTTTCCAAGCCAGACTCTACGTGAACGGCTCTCCTAAAGACACCTTCATGAAACTCGACGTGAGTAAAAACAGCCAGAAGAGCTTCTAGACCGGTGGAGCAGCTTCCAAAATTATTCAGCACTAAAACTGAAAAAGAAGGGAACATTAACACTTACAAGGACTCATTACATTTACATTTTGAGTGGTGTTTGTTATGTTTCTCAACCTCACAGCAAAAATGAAATTTTTGGAGAATATCATTACAAGTTAAGACATTTATTAAACATGAATGTCAGGTTTTACTTCTTCTACGTAACAGAAATCACACCGTCCTTGATAATTTACATACTTATGAGCTCCGAAAGATACGACACTGCATGTTATTTTTGGAAATGATTACCTGCGCCTGGTCTTTGCCCTACCTGAATCTTAATACCTTATTTTTAAACTAAAAACTTAATTATATGTCTGGTTGAATAGGCAGTTCTGCTCCACTATAGCATCACTTTATCAGCTGAAGTCTTCGTTTGCATGGTCAGGCAGAGCTGCTAAAGCGGGACTGATATAAACTGACAATCAGTCGAAAGCTGTCTTCACCACACAGACATGAGAATGTCTCCTCCGTAGATCTGTTATGAATTCTGACGCCCAGCTAGAAATTAAGTGTAGAAAAGATGTCGTCTAGCAGTTCCTCAGTTTGAATTCATTCATATGTATTTTTTATATTATTGATTATCTCACCTCATCTTGTAAGCCTCTCGACTGAAAGGTTTACAATTGACTTGTGTTTGTAATTAATGTCATAAATTGACAAAGAAAAGAAATTGTCATTGAATTACTGAACTAGTCTTTAATTCATAGTTAATACACATCTGCAGAACATCCCCTGAGAAGATCAGCTGTATTGAGTGCTGGCTCACTAATAATTCACTGGATACATTCACACAATATTATTATTCCTTTACTGTGGTATTGAGATCAGAGGATATCTTAAAAGGTTCTTTCCGGAATAAGATAATCTGTTCTTATGCAGTTATAGATATTGCAGCTAATTTAAGAAGTCAAGGGCTTGTTAATCAGTCATTCCTGCATCCAGTTGTACTCTAGACTCGAGCTCCACTGTCTCTATTTGTATTTTATAGCCATGATTAAAGCAAATTCTAATTAATTAGCAAAAGATACCATTAGAGGGGATGGCTTGTCAGGAGGTGTTGGTAGTTCCCAGCATGTCTCTTTTTTTGTGCGTCGTTAACAGTAATTGGTTTTGTTCACAGGGCTGGACAAAAGGTGTTGTGTTCGTCAACGGTAAGAATTTGGGACGCTACTGGACCGTTGGGCCTCAGCAGACTCTCTACGTCCCAGCTCCCTGGCTTCACAAGGGGGATAATCAGGTACAGTGAAGAAGATGCATTTATCAGAGTCACTCGAGAACATTTTATTGTGGTCTCTGAGGGATATGCAGCCCTGACGTAGTTGGAGACACACTCTGCACAGAAAGACCTCTTTATATTTATTACCTTTCACAGCTGGATGAGTCAGAAACAATTTAACAAGATAACATGGTGGGATGTTTATGCACTGAGAATTTTATAGCATGTAAAACACCCTCATGTGGTCGTTAAAAGCACAGAAACATTAGTTTTTTCTGAACTCTGGTGCAACATGTGCACTATCAATCCATATAGACCAAACATGCATGTTTGTCTTTTTTTGCGACATTTTGCTGCATTTGTCTTATTAATTTTATTCAATCTACACCTGACTTTTCTTGATGTCCTTAACCCTAGAACACTAACGTAACATTTAGTAACACCATCACTAACGTTGGGTATATTTTACCCGATATAACATCCATCCATCCATTATCTATACACCGCTTAATCCTCTGTAGGGTTGCGTGGGAGCCTATCCCAGCCGACTTGGGTGAAGGCAGGGGACACCCTGGACAGGTCGCCAGTCTATCACAGGGCTACAAATAGAGACAGACAACCAAGCATTCATTCACACCTAATTTAGAATAATCAATTAACATCAGCATGTTTTTGGACTGTGTGGGAGGAAAGTGGAGTACCCGGTGAAAACCCACGCTGCACAGGGAGAACATGCAAACTCCACACAGAAAGATCCCAGAACGCGAACCAGGGATCTTCTAGCTGTGAGGCGACGGTGCTAACATCTGAGCCACCATGCAGCCCCCGATATAATATACCCAATAAATAATACATGGCAAATTGAAGTACTCTTCTTTTATTTCTCCCTATACAATGTCTCATAAAATAAAATAGGTATCATGGGGAGACTCTATAAAAAGGCTCTAAAATTTATGAAAAATTAGGGAATCACTAATGAAAAATTCCTTAAAAAAAAAAAAATGAAACTGGGAACTTGTCTGGTGTCTCCCTGCATCACTGACAACTGTGGGAGAGATATATTATATATACATACCCGAAAAATACTTCACTCTCCATCATTGACGTCGGGTGAAAATCACCCGGCGCTAGTGCTCTAGGGTTAAAACAGGAATCAAATGTTTCTCTGTTTCCCTAAGCCTAAGGTGACGTCTTCAAATGTTTTGCTATGTCTAATCAACTATTCAAACTTCAAAATATTGAGTTACAGAGCAAATGATCGAATCTCCACACGGGACCAGCTATCTAAGTAGTTCCTGGTTATTGTTTCAACAATCATTGTTTCGATTCTTGTGCAGCTGTGTGTCAACTTGGGTGGTCATGAATCTCAGACATCTGAAATTCATTCACAGTTCATCCATTCATAATCATCCATGTCCTAATACCCACATATGTTAGGTATTACCAAAGAAATCTCCACATGTTATGCATTTTTTTAAATGTTTTTCTAAGCATTTCGCCTCATTAACCACCACTCACCTTCACTAATGTGGCAAATTAAACTTATATCAGGCCAGGATTTACAGTATACAGTTACCAATATTCATCACTCTAATGATGTTGAATTCCTCAGCAATTTCTGAAAAGGGCTTTAAGCTTCATCTAATGTATCACTGTTTCTCCTTTTTCTCCTTTTCTTCAACCACCCACTCTGCCTTTTGTTCCACAACCTTGACTAAACTTGTACTTTTTTGCTTTGTCACAGGTCATCGTGTTTGAAGAGCAGAAAACAGATGGAAAAATACAGTTTACCACCAGCCCAGACTACGGCATGACTGTCGATGCCCAGTGAGGACAGGAGGTGAGAGAGGACAGTGGATGAGGAGAGGAGGATGATGGGAAAGCTGCGTTTACAAGGGCGCGGACGCCTCGCTGCAACCGGCAGCGCTAAAAAGTGACAACGGTCCAGTGTGTCCAGAATGACGGTGCTTATGTTGGGATTATCTCTGGCTGTTGTTTGGTTGAATATTTTTAAATGGGTTCATGTGTGATTTTGTAACGTATTTTAAGATTGTGGGCCTCAGGAAGATTAGCAACAAAGCTCATGGGGATCCAAATAAATAAGCCAAAAAATATGACACCAATGCTGCAGTGAAATCAACTGCAGTTTTTTAATTCCTGAAATTTTGTTGAATCCTTTTTATTCATTTTTGTAACAGCACCTTTACCCTGTACTCAGATACTACATAACTGGAGACCAAGAGACTGAGAATGAGGATTATCTTGACTATAATAAAATCTCTTCACAATACATCCAGGCTGTGTTAAAAGAACATGCAAATAAAGACTGGTTTGACCTCTGTGTCAGTAATCTTGTGAACAGTTTTTTAAAAATGCTTTATCTCGGAACGCTTTGTGCTTTTTAAATTCACCTTCTGATGAAATGCAGTGAACCTCTGCAGGGTTTGAAGACCTTTTTGTATCTGGATACCATCACAATTATTATTTTTTAAAGATCGATGCCGCAGTGAAGCTGCAGTGTCACATCAGAATCTTAACCAAATGAGATTGCACAGGATAATATAAGTAGATTATCTAAAAAATGATAGGCAGCTCGTCGGGTTTTTGTGGTGCAGGAATCCTATAGCTGGTTGCACAAGCGGCTGTTTCTAAAAAGTTAGGTTGTACATTATAAAAGCGTAGATATTCCTTTTATTATAACTGAAATCTCATGTAAATCTGAAACTAGCAAGTACCTGGTGACACACCCAACATGCAAAATGTCTGATCAAACTTTTGATAATTGGTCTTATACACCAATCAGACATTATGACCACCTGCCTAATATTGTGTTGGTCCCCCTTATGTGGCCAAAAATGCTCTGAACCATTGGGCATGGACAAGAGGACCTCTCAGGGTGTCCTATGGGGTCTGGCATCAGGACGTTGGCACTGGATCCTTTGGGTACTCTGGCTTGTGCAGTGGGGCCTCTGTCAATCCAACTTGTTCCGCAGCATCCTGTTGATGCTTGATCAGAATGGGGTCTAGGAAGTTTGGAGGTCAAACCAACATCTTGGACCATTGTCATGTTCCTCAAGATGTTCCCGATTGTTTGATGTTGCCATGTGGTGGGGTGCATTTTCCTGCGGGGGTAGGCCAGTGACATTTGGGATTTCCATTAGCATGAGGGAGTGTGCTTGTTCTGGGACAATGTTTATTTGGGTGTCAAATAGAGTGACCATATTTTGATTTGAGAAAACCAGGACACTTGCTCCGAATAGGAATTTGTGTCAGATATTCGACGCTCACGATTTAAATCAATGAAAATCAGGACATTTTCATCATTTTATAAAAAACAAGACGGCCGGCCAGGACAGGACGTGAAAACAGGACATGTCCTGGGAAAACAGGACGTTTGGTCACCCTAGTGTCTAAGTCCCATCAACATGGATGCCAGAATCCAAGATTTTCCAGCAGAACACCACATAGTACCAATATGATCAATGTTATTCACTTCACCTGTCAGTGGTCATAATGTTGTTGCTGATCAGTGTATAACAAGTACCCAACATGCAAAATGTCAAAGTCTGATCAAGGTTTTGATAACAGAAGATCAGTTTCCACTAATTTACTTTGGTCTTATAAAATGCATTTTGTGGAACTACATATCCCATCCACCCACCAGCTATACCCACTATACGCTGCAGCCTAGGTGACTGGTCGGGTACTTCTTGGACAGTTTGCCAGTTCGTCACAGTTCATCATGCATGGTCACACTCACACCTACGGCCACTATCGAAGGAAACCAGAGCACAAAGAAAGAAACCCCATGCAGCCACATGGGAGAACATCCACGGTGAAAGGCCCCTGGCTGATTTGAATCCTTCTTACTGTGGGGTGACGGTGCTCCTCACATCTTATACAAGTTCTGGTCACTATAACTGTAGTCTGAAGCCTTTATCAGACTCTCAGTGGTCTGAGGACAGAAAGAAATGCAGCACAACACACAGGACATCCACTGGACGCAACACTCGGGGCCAAGTGAGGTTCTTCTCAGTTATTTATTTCTCTTGATTCAACTAACATCTTTCTCTGAGACAGAACTGCTGTGGCAAATAAACAACCTTAACATTCACATGCATAAAATGTGAATCACATGAGGCTGGAAGATGACAGTGGAGATGATGGAAAAAGGGGGAGGACTTGTGTGTTTTTGTGCCTTAGAGAAACCCTCAGAAGCTCATTAACTGACATTGAATGCTAAAGTTGATGTTATACTGTAGAGAGGCTGGTTCTAATGGACTAATATATTGCTCGATGCGTCATCTGTTGGAATCAGAACAGTTTCAAATCAGATGTAGGGCGCGACGTAACATCACTTGAAAGGTGAAGCCCTTTTGTTGTTCCGCTGCTTCGGGACACACCACAGAGAGAAACATCACAGAATCTTATTTAACCAGTCCAACCACATGCTGATCTGTACACCACATCACATTTGTTTGCCGGCAACTTGACAAAAAGCAACATTTAGAAGATGAGAGCGGGGGATTTAGCTTCACTTGAAGAGGAAATGATAAACAACATGTTGAAAACAAATAATGCTGCTTTTTTAAAAGGAGAGTCTTTTTTCTTCTTCTTTTTATACACGCTGGCATTTTCCCCACTTTGGACTACAAGTCTTAATTTGCTTCAATGCTAAAACATTTCAAGTGGATTCTTTTACTTTGATTAAAGACCACTCAAGGTGCAACTCGGCTATCAGCAGTGCTATAGTACTTGTTGGTACCTATTATTGATCTATACGGTAAATCCATGTGTACAGTATATACTGCAATGTGCGCATGCTGTTTTTAAGAGAGCAGAGATTTAAAGGGCGAAAAAACATGATTCAATTGCACATCCACGCTTGAAATAAATATATAAATAAATATATTAAATTTGATTTTTCTTTTTTTTTTAATAAATAATGGGAGGACAGTCGGTGATCTCCATGGCTGATCCCCGCCAAAGTGTAATATCATGCAGTCAATGGAAAACAGCCAGTGTGATGAGAGATGTGAAACAGCCTTTTGTCCTCATGTTCCATCTTATCATATTCCAAGTTAAATGTGTAATAACATACCGTCTCTGGGCCGAAGAGCCTGAGAGGATATAGCGTCTTTGTAAAAGTTTTAATAGTGCAGCAGTGTATTTTGGGGGTGTTTTTTTTTAGTGTTGGGGTAGGTGGGGTGCGGGCGCTCCGAGATAATCTGGCAACAGTACAGAGGCTCAGTGTTTGAATTATCTCCAGCTACTTCTTGCCGGACAATGTTAGATAAGAACCACCAATGTGCATAAGACGGATGATTTATCAAGCGGAGGAGAGCTTCTATTATACGAGGTGTAGAATAACTTTGTTAAAATGTACAACGCCATCGCTGCTGATGCCTATCGTTGGAGGTGCAGTGACTCCCTTCTAAGAGCTGCTTGATGTGTACGGCGCATGGATAGAAAAGGAAAGCACGGAAGATGGCGTAATTGCTACCAAACGATTAGCAAAAATAAGTATTATTTTCATTGTGCTTTTCTGTAGCCTGCTGTCACTTTAATGTTGCATGTATAGTCTGATTTCATATGTGGAAGCCATAGTTTTTTAAAGAAATCTGAATATCTGGAGCTTAATGCATCTAAATTTATGTTTTTTGGGGGCCAAAGTGTAGAGAGATTTTAATTTTATAACTACACACAGCTGACTCTTGGTAACCAGTGCATGAGTGTGCATAGACAAGGGGAAATATTAACCGACAGAGTGGGGTCAGGTCAGTATTTGTGAATCTGCCACGTAGCTGATTTCTCGTCTCTTGTGTTATGAATGGGCTTTTTTCCTCACGAGATGAAGTTGCTAATGTGCTATTAGTCTTTCCATGAGCTGAACCTAGAGTGAACCTGTGCCTTGTGTCATTCTCCGTCATTGTTTTTTTTACATATAAATACAGTAATTACAATGCATTTGTCAAAATTTGTCCTCCGATTGTTCTCGTACATTAATTACATTTGTGTGTGTGTGTGTGTTTTTAAGTGCTAAGAGATTTTAGTGTTTACGAGGGGTACATTTCTTTCTTCAAGTGTATGGGGTGGGCTTTGAATGCATGAGTTTTAAATGACACTATAAAATGGACGATGATAACCCAAGAGTAAATGTAGAGTCAGTAGTATTGAACTATAGCAAGTCAAGTGTTTGCAAAACGCCTAAACCAGTTAAATTAAAGCAAACGTTTCATAGTTATCAAAAGAACATTCCTTCCCTCGCCATGTTTGTTTGCTCAAAAAGGAAAATCCACACGAGACATCTTTGTCCTTGGAGTCGTGTATTTATCCAGGCTGATGATGTCGGCCGTGTCTTTAAATCCGAGAGGGATTTCTCTGGTGTGCCGTGTGCAGATCCAGACCCATTTGTGTTTTTTTTTTTATTCCCTTTCGCTTTGTCATATGAGGTGAAGGATATTTTCTAAACCTGCTTGTTTGGTTGAATCCGCTGGCTGTATGCTTTTCATATTGTGCTGTCTCTTTTATTAGGGGTCGTCTTCTCCGGGCCATTGGTCGGCGGAGGTGCAGGTCACGACGGTGACCCAGCGAGGCGTCCTTTTTTTTTTTTAACGTCGTCTCCTCTGCACTTCAGTGGCGGACCTGACGATAGCCGCCGCCTCTTACTAATCTGTGCTTTAATACATTTGTAATGTTTTTGGTCCATATTTTAAAAATGTCAGATTCAGTCAAGAGGATAAGAACCCCCTTCAAAAAGGCCCCACACTTTTCCTTTTTTAATTTTCTGATGATTAAGACATGAGCGCTGGTTGCACTTATCAAGGAACTCCACTGTCTTCTCCCCTCTCTGCAGGTCCTAGGCCAACCACCTGCAACAGAAAGAATTAAGATACGCTGAGAAAGAGCGCAAAGGCTTAATTTGAGTTCATGGAGCCTGTTTATTTCCTTGGTGACATTTAATAATGGACAACAGCTGCTGTAATTGGGCCTCAGCAGAAGGATATTAAAAATGACTGTACAATGTATAAGGGAGTATTAAAAACACCTGCTCTTTTTGTAGTCTAACTAGGCGAGATCAGGCGACAATTATCACATTTGCATTCCCACCTTATAAATTCACTTCATTCAGAAATTAAATTTGTCAATGGGTAAAGGGTTCAGCTTAGTAACATCAGGATTAAGTGATTCATAAAAGAGTTTACCATGTTCTGAGGAAAACCGGTCAAATCTCCACATTGGGGTCTGTGAATCCTTTTTTCCCCTCGTTCACAAGCACAGGCTTCTCCGTCCTTGTGTGCCAAACGAGAATCTGGTGAGAATAACGGCATGAAAACACAAACAGCAACATTAGTGACATGCTGCTCCCTTAATGCACTCATTCAACCTACTCTGCCTGTCAGCTCCCGCTCTTATGCTCTTCAAAACGTCCAGGGCCCGTCTATGTGCAAAGAGCTACTTGAGCATGAACCCTGCATTAGAGTTGAGTGAAGAGGGAACGCAGCAGCGTGTTATCTTATAAATATGATGCAGCCGTCGCAGCTTGGCCTGTGCAGAGTCCCTCTCCTCACCGTGGGTTAATGGACACCTTCAGATGACAGCCAACTCGGAATGCTTTGACACAGTATGTAGAAGGTACTGCCTTTGTGGTTCTTCTGGGTTATGCTATTGTGCTATCAAGCCTCCGCACTGGCTCGGTTTGGCCCAGGAGACCGGACAAACATCCAGGAAAAGGATGGCAAGGAGAGCAGAGGAGCGGAGAAAAACTAAAAGTGTCGAGCTCATTTTCCCCCTCTCTCCTCTGTGCTGGAACCCTCCTTCCTTCCTTTCATCTCGCCGTGGCGGCGGTCATGAATTATGCATCGGTTGTGTTTGAGATGTGCCAGGAGCCCACTCCCACTTTGCTCAGGTGTAAGGGAGGGTGGG
>OMNN01096714.1:0-11566 GCA_900302755.1 Chromis chromis
TTCCTGCAGGGGGAGGCCAGTGACATTTGGGATTTCCATTTGCATGAGGGAGTGTGCTTGTTCTGGGACAATGTTTATTTGGGTGTCTAAGTCTCATCAACATGGATGGCAAAATCCAAGGTTTTCCAGCAGAACACCACATATTATTATTCACTTCACCTGTCAGTGGTCATAATGTTGTGGCTGATCGGTGGATATGGAGATGAAATAAAAATACACTTTCCTCAGTACATTAGAAAATTGACAATATAAACTGGAATCTTTTGTAAAATATGCACAAAGTTTTTATTGATTCATTTTTTAAATGTATAACTATGATAAATGATGTTACAACTGTGTCTAAACTTGATCTGTTTACTTTGCAGTTCGGGTTTTTCAAAAGAAAGTACCAGCAGCTTCAGAAGGAGGCTGATGAAGACGGGCAGAGTGACGTTAATGCAGATGGAGTTCTGTGAAGTGAAGGGAAAACCTGCAGCCTTCTCTCTCTACTGGATGTTTCCAGGATGGATACTGGTACTTCTCAGTGGTTCTTGTAAAGAGACTACAGCTCACTCACTGGAAATTGGGCATTTTAATGTAATGGATAACTGGGATTCAATCTTTATTTCACAGAGGATTTTGGCTATTTGCTATCATGCACTGAGTTTCTTCAGCTGTTTTTTTGTTGTTGTTGTTTTCCAAAACCAGATACATAGGATACAGATACATAGCAAAGTTCTTTTAGGCCATAAATGACATAATCAGTTTGGATGCACATGTTGCCATCCAGAGTTTTACACTGTAAAGGCATCTAATTTATTTAGTGTAAAGAAATTATCAACAATGCGACTGAAAAACAACTATTTCAGTTAGAAAATCTAACAATGGATATAGATATTTGTCACACACACACACACTATAGGCACTCTGTAGCATTAAATGCCTTGAGACCCGCAGTCGCCTCTGGCACTCAGGGCTTTTTTGCATTAAGACTATTGATATCAGGAGCTTATGTGCAAAAAAGAAGCAATAATTGTCCTGTAAAGAGTGAAATGTGTAATTATTCTGTTTCTTTGTGGTTGTACTGTAAATACTATAAGATCAAATTATGATGTTTCATTTTGGGTTTTTATATGAGAAAATATTTTTGGCAATGTCGGTCATTGGAGTAGCTACTTCGTGGTACTAACTTTTTATTTTACCATTAGCTGCACAACTTGTCAGATATGATAAGTTTAGCAGCATGTTAGTTAGGGCTGACCATTATTTGCACGAGTGAATAATTTGTATAAATCTGATTATTTCATTAACTCATAGGATAATGGTTTGCCTATTTAAGAAAATAGGCTTTGAAAAGGCCTAGCACAGGGCAGAAGGTGGTGTTTTCATATGGGTTGTTTTTTCCAGCACAAAGTCCAAATATATTTACATAACTGGCTTATAAGACAAAAGTAATCAATATGAATTGATATGTTGACTATTTATTGTTACAACTCTTATTTTGGTAAGTAGGGCCAGGGTGCAAACTATACCCAAAGACAGATACAACCTATAAAGTACTTGATTTATCTTTTAGTTATCATTATTCTGATCAGTGCAAACATTTGTAGTAGGAACTGCTCTGTCTTTGGCTGCACTTCAGATTTCATTGGTTTGGATTTTTTAGTGGATCCAAATTTTGGAATTAAACTGCCTCGTTTTGTTTTTGACAAGTCTGTGTGCTGGTTGCAAATTACAGAAAGGAATATGGTGGTTATGGTGTTTGTTCTTCTTTTTCTGGTTTGTTTTATGGCGAACCTTTGTTTTTTCTCCAATCTTTGAGTAAAAGGCGATGAAGTTTAGGATACTACATCACCATGATAAAATGATGACGGAGAAAACAGAATGCAGGCTGGTGCAAGAATAGACTCATTTTAATTGATCCGTGATGATAAAGACACAGGGAAACAGAAGTGAATAGCAACAATAGCATATTTTAGAGACTCTTCCCCAAAAGAATCTAACAAATCAAGTTTTCAATGGAACTGATGATGAGGAGGGTGAAAATACATGATGCTCTACAAAAACAAAACACAGCTCTTCACTACAGAGCACAAGGATCAGAAATGAATCTGACATGGTGCATCGTAGTTACTGCTTCTGTTCATTCTAAACACAACGAAGCTTGTGAGATTTTTGATTAAACCTAATTCGGTTGTACTGAAATGTGTATTACCACAGCTTTGCCACAAGATGGCAGCATGATACAGGTGACAAGTTTTTCTCATTGCTCTGTCTATGATTTGCTCTGTCCATGGTATGTTAGGGAAACAATTTTGGATTTTATTTCACTTTTAGACTCTCCTCTTGTGCCCTCTTAGAACCTTAGATTGTTTAACATGATTTCACAAAGCGAGCTGCTTACAACTGTTGGCACCGTCATTAGTGAAATCATGTATACAAATGGAAGGTGGCGTCCTGCTGAAGAAAGAGGGCTTTAACAGATCTAGTTTGGTTTGTAGTTTTCTTAACACAATTTGCAAAAAAGAAACCTGGTCTTTTCCTGGAACTTGCTTGCATCACTACCACACAAATGATTGAATGAGCTCTTTTTTAAAATGGTCAAGGTGCTCCGGCTCCCCAGATGAGTTAGACGCGAGTCACGGCTGCACAAATAGAGGAGTTGGCAAAGAGATTCCACTGATGAATAAGATTGTGCACTTCAGGCTGCCTGAAAACCTCTGAGTCAACTGAACTGCGTCAAATAAGTGGCTGCTGTCCTCCCTAAAGACTGCAGCATATCTGGACACTGAAGTCTGATATAGATCACGTACTGCTTCAGTGTATTTCAAGGTGCCTGGGCAAATCAGTTGTTGTAATGTTCTTACATTTGCCTCACAACTCCTCGCAGAGCTTGCAAGTTTGCAAGCAGAGAGAGAAAGAGAAGGAGTCCCTAATAAATTTTTGTGGTTGTTTGGCAGCTTATAGGGTACGCCTAGCTGTGATTTAGGATTTGATGTGGCCTGCTCAGAGGGGTGGGGATGGTAAATGAAGCATCTTTGCTATTAGGCAGCAAGTTCACTGGCCTGAGGCGAGAAACAGCAACACAGAAGCACCAAGATACACTGGAACTGTCTCTTAGCAGGAGAGAGACTTAGGCGGGACTGTTATTTTAGTCTGAGGAATAAGTTTAATCTAATTAGACAAATAATTGAGTGATAAATTTGTCTGCTCTTGCTCACAATTGGTTAAATATCCAGTCTTTAAATTATGATTTACTGGCTCTGTCCAAGTAAAAGGAAGGTTTTTAGTGAGTTTTAGCCCGTTAGAACAGCAGCCACACTGTTTTCAATAACAGCCAGTGCGGTCAAGTAAAACTTGTACTATGACGAAAGTGGTTAAATAGGTGTTGTGTTGACTTGTTACTGCACTTGTATAAAGTTAGGGGACTTACAAGAGGCAGATTTGGCAGTCGTCGTTTCAACCCTTCGCCCTATTTTTCCAACTAATAAACTGTTTAGTGAGTACCAGCTGCACAACTGTAAGGCTAAAATGAGCAACATTGGGCTCTATGGGTAAGAGACACTTGGGGGAATCTTTTAAATACAATAGATCATCATCAAGCCAGAGTGAGAGTTGAAAAACTTAAGCTAAATCTGTGAATAACTGCCATTTTTGATTCCTTTATTGTCATTTCTTGTGAGTTTTCACACATAAAAGACAAAATGCTGTTCTCCCAGTCCCAGTACAGTGCAAACAGACATGATGACAATAAATATAAATAAATAACTCTTGAAATATAATAAGGAAATAGAGGGTGAGAACGCAGCACAGGTATTAAAGTGTATACTGTTAATAGTGTGCAGTTTAGGCCTTTTCAGGTGTCAGTGCTGATATGGGGGTACGAGGCTGCATGGTTGCGTCATTGACCCTAAAATTCACAATAATCTCTCAGTTCTACAAAATTTGATTCTGCAGAAATGAAGCACAACAAAGCTGCATCCATTGTAGGCATAATAGTACCAGACGACTTTTTTAATTGACACGCTTGGCAAACTTTGAAAAATGGCGCCAGTTGGGTTTTTATACCAAATACGATCTGGTGCAGGTTCCTCCAGAGTTCCAGGGATTTAACTGGAAGGTTCTTGGTTCCTTGGCTTTCTTTACAGGTGCTGAAGGAGGGGGACCAACAGCAAAACTGGCAATACCTGGATCTGCTGTTCCAGTGCTGCTTCTTCAATATTCCCTGGCAGCTCAGTTGGTTTTACTAGCTTGTGTTTTTGCACCATACAGTATTGCACTCACCATTTTTCCACCACTGATCTTACAACGAAAATCCCTAAATGCTTTATTCCCCTAATACTGAACAAAATACTGGCAACAGCCGCTACTAATTTAGTAATAACATTATTTAAATATTTATTCGTTTTGATTTTACTCTTTTTTTTTTTTTTTTTCAATTCATGTGTGCCGGAAAGTCGTGCCTCTTTGCAGTATTTAAACCTATTTAAGGCCTGTAAGGTTTTTCCAACTGAACTAGGAAGTTTCTAAATGGAGAAAATAGGGTGGGAGTCGAATTTTAAAACATTCACGCACCTTTTATTGCATGTTGCCATTGATACTGTCTGTGCATTTAAGAAAGGGAAGCACATAATAGGTATAAAAAGAGACTGGAAGATGGAGAAGTGAACTTGTTGGGGTTGCAGTGTCATATGTTTTACATACTGTTACATCTTTGACATGTTGTGTCTGACAACTGAGATGCCGATGGTGAAGCTGCCATTAAGGTTCTACTGTTTTTCTAGCAAATCATTTGTTAATTGATTTTGTTGTCTCCCTCATTTGTCACATTTGTGCAGCCTGGTTCGTGACACATTATAAAGCTAAGCTAAAAAAAACTGACAAGTTTAGTCCCAGCTGATTCAGTAGAGCTTCTCAGAGGCCGACAGATCAGACTGAGGGTGTTCTGTACTGCTCAGGCTTGGATTTCCCTACTTTCCTCTCCTACATTTCCCAAAATGCACCCAAAATCCTTCACTTGACCCGACTGCCAACATCTCTCAAATTCCTCAGGGCCGGTTCACAATGCAGGCTTTCTGTTGCAATCTCTATATAGCTGAGATGATGTCATTCGGGTTATTTTCCCAGACTTCCTCCAGAGACATTATTAAAGTGTTTTCAAGGTCTGACTCAAACATCCAAGAGCTGCTAAACCGATCTGACAAATGTGCATGGACTCTCTTTAATGACAATACTGTGGAGTTGCTGTGTTATTTGGTCACAAGGCAACGTGACATCAGAGGAATTAATTATCTGGTCACATTGAGCAACAAGTTAAAACTCTTTCCAAATTAGCATTTTGGAATGAAACCCCTTGTTGGAAAGTTAAATCCCTTTCAAGTCTTTCGCCACGCTGCCCATGTCTTTTATGAGAAGTCTTACATCATTGTTTTCCATTAAATGAAAAAAAGAGGCTTCTCCAGGGTAGCCCATAATAGACCTCCTATTGTTTGGGCTTCAGTTTATAGGATCTTCATATTTTTACATTTCTTAATATCTTGTCACGACCATAACTCTCTGCTCTGCTATGGGTTTGTGAATACAGAAAGTGTAGGAGGGTTGAGGAGGATGAGAGGAATAGTTTATTGTTAATTGATGATGTTTATTTATTGATATTTTTAATTTGGCATCTGATGATTTAATGTCAACTCATGCTGTGGCTCTGGAATGACTTTTAATTTAAATGACAGCTGATGGGTGTGGACTTTTTTTTTTTCCTTACATTTGTTTCCATCTCAGTTTCAAGATTTCACATTTCATCCTCTCTGGAAGTCTTTAAAGTTGAGATTACATCAGTTTTTCTTGGCTTCTTTCTGCCCCTTACAGGATCTACAGCTTCACTGCACCTGAATCACTTCTCTGGTACTGCCCAGTGGCTTAATTCGCCCTTTGCAAACACTTCGGGTCAAAGTTTGTATTCGCAGGTAAGAGGAAGAGCTCAACTCCTTATTTAGGAAACATGTCCGGTGCGTCACCGCTGACTCGCGCTGCGGAGCAACAACTTTGACAAGTGCGGTGGCTTCATTTAATCACCGACACAAATGGAATAAAGACGAGGATGGATTACTCCTGGGGGAACATCTTCTTCACTGTCATACTCATTAGTAAGTGCCCGACTTCTTTTATTTGCACTTTTAACCAATTTTTCGTTATTTTTTTTTGCGTCATTACGCGCCACCGATCCATCAAGAGTTAAATAAAACACATATTTTCGCCGCGTAAAGCAGCTGTTTTATGTTTTTTTCGCAAAAATTATGCTCTGTAATCTGCATTCGTCATTCGATGGAGCTTTGATGGTAGTTGCAGAGCAGTTTCATAAGCGAGAACCCTCTACCGAGTGGAATTTTCTCACTTTTAAGTCAATTCCACCTCATCCTGCAGCTTTTTTTTTTTCAAGCAAATGCATGATCCGCAGTCAGCCCACATGGATTAAATAACGCCACATGAGTTGTTTTGTGGATCACACAGTTGTTGCTCGCTGTCGCTGCTCTATAATCAAGGGAAGCTTCCCAAGCAGCAGACAGACAGACTTTTAACTCCTGTCCTCCATCCGAGAGGAGCGAAGGAGCGAGGAAATGCAGATATGGTTTTTGCTAGAATCCCAAGTGGAGGCAAAGTGCTACTTTGTGCTTGCAGGTAAACAGGCGTGGCAAGAGAACAGTGGTGGTGTGGGTCCCCTGAGTCCAATATCCATCCACATTCCTGTTCCTGCTGATTGAGGGGTAGGCAGGCTGATAGCTGAGCTGAGCCTGTATGGACTTGTGACTCTGAAACTGCAGCAGGGTCTACACTCATCCACAGGCGAATTCCACCTGAGTGGGAATCAGAGGGTTTGAAGATGGAGTGTGTCTGTTAAGAAACATGCTGCTCCATTGTAGTGTCTGCTAACTTCCATGAGCTGTATGACCTTCATGTGTTGTGGATCTTCTTTAGTGTTTTTCCTTTATGAGTCAAGCTGATGTGGGTTTTTTTTTCTTTTTAAATGCCCATGATTCAGACACAGAACCACCCACCTGACTCTGAGGGGGAAATCAGGATGGCTGTAATCGCTGCTGGAGATAAACATCTGACTTATCTCCTCTTAGACTTTAGATACAGAAATACAAAAATGCAAAATAATAATATAACTGGCGCCGACAAGCAGGATTATACTGAACAACAGTATAAATGCAACATTCTTTCTGATGTCATAGAATAAGCTTGTTTTCCCAACACACAGCATCTTCATAACAGAACTGACATTAAAAAAACCAAGTATGCACTAAATTGGAAATGTTAACGAGTCTGTAACAAGTCACACAACTGCAACCCATAGAGTTATTGAGGTTGTCTCCTCTGTGAAATGTTCAACTCTTCCTTAAGGGTTTGGCGATTTTGGCGGACATTTTTGTGGACAGGATCATGATGTTGGACACGTCCATCCAGAGCATCATGTTGCAGATTGTCTCTCGTACCGTGCTGTGGTGGAGTTTAAAGTGTCTGACTACGGCCCAACTGACTTGAATTTGAATAAAGTTGCATTTTAAGGTGGCCTTTTATGTTTTCTGGCCAGAAGAGTGTCTGTGTCCTGGTCACACCATCTGATTCATGGTTCTTTAAAGGTCCCATATGATGAAAATTCATTTTTTATTTATATTTATGCAAAAATAAAAGCGGTCTAGATATGAAGATGTTTACTTCTTCCATTCCTCAAGCCCCCTCATAACACGTTAGCCTCCCAGCTTTACAAGCCAGTAAGAATTCGCTACACTTAACTAACCAATAGTCATCCAGCTTTGGCCGTCAATCACAGTTTTGCCAGCACATTCCTCCTGAAGGAAACAGCGGCAGCTCTTTTTTGTTTCAGAGCAAAACAGCCCGATTAGCACATTACGAAAAACCACCCTTACAAATGTGCAATAACTACGTCTCAGTGCAATAACATGCATACAAAACTAAACTACATTACTATTTATTACACTGCATACTTACATTATTATTTTCTTAGAGCAATGCACATTTTATATTTTATGCTACTTAGGTTTATATTTTTAGGACATATTTTTTAACTTCTGTTTATCTGTATTTATTGTACTGCTAATACTTCTAAGACTTTGAATAGGGGCAACTGTAACATAAGCAATTTCCCCTCAGGGATCAAGTAAAGTATTTCTGATTCTGATAATCAAGTGGGAAAACTATCAGTTGTTTCATCGTGCAACTTCCTTTTTCTCCTCCACCAGCTGACAGAATCTGGCAGTCCCACACCTTCAACGTTGGCACTGCAGGTGCCAAGATTTTCAGCGGACCGGCAGCAGAAGAGTTTGGGTACACAGTCCAGCAGACGACAAACCATGAAGGCAAATGGTATGAATCTGAGCTATCATTTAAAGGTTTTGTTCAATGAGAGCAGCATGATTTTTCTTGTAGAGTGAGCATGCCTTGTCCGTGATGCTAATTATTGTTTATGGCAACGGTTTGTTGTCTAAGTGCTAATGTGCAGTGCTATAGCTGTCAGGTGATGCCAGCTTAGTTTAGTGAATATAAACCAAAATGTAATCATCTGTTGCTCGTCCGATTATCAACATTTCCTGAAAATTTCATCAAAATCCGTTCATAACTTTTTAAGTTATCTTGCTAACAAACAAACAGACAAACAGACAAACGCAGGCACAAAAAAAAAAAAAAAAAACATAACCTCCGCTTTGCGCTTTGCCCTTGGCGGAGGTAATTAGGGAATCAGTAACGAAAAATTCCTTTGAAAAATAAAATAATGGAGCTGGGAACTTGTCCAGTGAAAGCACTGTCTCCCTGCATCACTGACAACTGTGGGAGAGATACTGTATATCATATATACATACAATATATTCCACCTGAAAAATACTTCAATCACGAACATGAGGTGAAAATCACCCGGTGCTAGTGTTCTAGGGTTAAATTTCCCCAAATTCCTTGGAAAGGATGCATATTTTTCCAGCTACTGCAGATACTACAGATACTTGTGATTTTTAAGTTGTACTGATAAGTTAATTTTGCATTAGCTTCTGTGTAAATGCCTACAAAACAATGCAAACTCCCCTAAACAACACTACATGCTTGATTTGTTGAGCTCCCACATCCTGCATTAGTGACCCAAATCCTCCTTCCATGTTTATAGCCTCCCACGTTCAGTCATTTGTCACATTTAGTTAAACAGTAACCAAACATCTCTGTCATGTCTAGATGTTATAAACTCTGAGTCACAGTCTCACAGAGCAAGTCACTGTCTGCAGGAGTGTCCCATTTATGCAACTGAGGGAGGTTTGTACAGTATCAGATAATGTTCCCTGTCGAAATATTCAACTGTGGGATGACGAAGCAGCAGTGATATGCGCTGTTTCCTGTCTTGTAATAAAGATGAATGATGCGTCCCACTTCCGCAGCGTTGTTTGGATCTGGATTTACAGAAATGTCTAAATATTACGTAACAGCTTCAACTAACAGCATCTGAATGTTGTGATGTGGTTATAAAGTGTTAAAGTCGATGTGTTCTTCTGAACTTGCAGAATCTTGTTTCTTACAGACTTAAAAGAAGATAATAACCTGCTATAACCTGGCACAATGCATCTTTCCTATATGGTCAATGTTAAATTGTGCACTGTCCCTATATAAATAAAACCCATACCATACCATAACATACCAAGAACAAGACTGACGTGCTACATGCTCCTCACAGGACACACAAACTTACTTTTGCAAACTTCCAGACTGATATTTGTGTGTATTTTCTATTGCATTTGTTTTAGAAATGGGCCACAATTCACTGTTGTAACAAGGTCCCATCTGTAGCTGTATCTATAGGAATAACTAATTTGGTGCATGTTTATTACAGATGAATATTACTGTTTTCTGTAGGCTGCTGGTCGGTGCTCCCTGGAGTGGTTTCAGTCAAAACAGGAAAGGGGATATTTACAGGTGTCCAGTCTCAGGATCCAGAAACAGCTGTGACAAGCTCAATCTGCAAGGTGAGATTTGCTGTTTGGTTGTTTAACCTTCTGACCTTTCAGCCAAACATTAGCCATGTGCTTAAAATGCCTGAACAAAACTAAAAAGATGCCTAATTTTAAAACATACAAGTTGTCTTATTTGGCATTTTTTAGAATTTAGGAATAGATACATGTGATTTATTCATATTTTCACCTTATGATAGTTGTACAGATTGTATATATTCCAAATTGAACAATGTGATTTTGACTTTTTGTCTTCATCCACAGACTCTCTTAGTATTCCGAATGTTAGAAACATCAACACCAACATGTCCCTGGGTTTGACTCTCACCCGGCTGCCTGAAGCCAGTGGTTTGATGGTATGTTTGTTTTTGCATGTGTGTGTTTTCACCTAAAATACAGAGAGGGATCAAACTATTTCAGAGACCTGCAGATTGTAACAGAGTTTTTTAAGCTACCATAAATCCATCTCTTATGTACTCTGTAATTTACTACAAAGCTTGCTTCGGTGGAACGCTCATAATTTGATATGCTCTCGGTAACACAGCCTTCAGTTGCTATCAGAGTGTTGTAATTACAGGATGAACACACTTGGGTGATAGAGCCAGTTGACATGGAACTGTTCTACTCAAAGATTTCCTCTGAAATTTACATTAAGATGCCATTTTTAGATTAAGGGAAGTGTGCCAGTGGTTTATGTAAACCGATTGCTGCAGCAAGAAGAAAAAAGAAGTGCCAGGTTTTTGAGTTACTAAAAGAAAATGGAAAAAAAGGTTGAATGTGTTAGCCGATTTTCTTTTCACCAAAAGCACTTTAATACAAGTTATGACAAATAGACTCAGACATAAGAACTTACTGGGAGCTTTTAAAGGCAGTGACTACCCTGAACATGCACTAAGTCTCTTCTTCTGTGGTGATCTGATTCAGATGTGTGGCCCTCTTTGGGGACAGCAGTGCGGCTCTCAAGACTTCTACCCAGGAATATGTGCAAAGTTAAACCCCCTCTTTCAACCTCAGCCGGCCTTCTCTCCTGCCGTCCAGTGTAAGAAGTTTTTATATGACTCTTGATGCTTTAAGTTGTGTTTAAGACAAAACAGAATTTAATTAATCACAGTGGCATCCTTTCTGGTTTTGTTTTGCTTTAAATAGATTCATGTGTTTATAGAGTTGACTTAGAACCAGTTGCCTTTTTAATACAAATATTTATTTTGCAAGTCAAGTTTATTCAATGGTTTGAATTTTTGCAACGCAGTTTTTGCTTTTCATTCACAACTCCCACTTCCTGATTGTCTGAGGTTTCTGGAATCCACCAGCATGACGGTGTCTCTGCTCGCAGCTGTTTAACCACATGATAATGTTATTTTAACTTAATGCTTAAATGGGATCTATTTCCTACAGTCTGTTAGGAGAGGTGCATGAATTGAAACCAGCGACTGAATGAAAGGTAGAAAACTAATGTATTGGGTGGTTTCATGGCTGCTGCTTCAACATATTATTATCCATCCCCTCTGGTGACTTGTTTAGCATGTGGAGGGCCGATGGACATTGTGATTGTTTTAGACGGCTCCAACAGCATTTATCCC
>OMNN01096717.1:0-31942 GCA_900302755.1 Chromis chromis
TGGGGTGATATTCAATATCCATTACTGCAAAGATTGGTCGAAAATTTTTATCTGAAATACAAGGGAGCTCATAATTTTTCAAGTTATCTTGCTAACAGACAGATAGACAAACAGATAAGATTTGCTTGGCAGAGGTAATAATAACTAGGTCAAATAAAGTGGCCTGTAGTGGTCGTGTGAATAAGTAATAATGTGAATAAGCAGTGCAGTGTAAAATCTCTGCTGGTGTCATCACCTTTAGATTGGGTGTGACTGGTCACCTTGGTAACCAAGGAAATGAGCTTTCTAAAATGTGGTCAGTTTTTCTTCAGCCTGACAAAGTTGATATTTGATGCCTAAACAAAATGACCATTGATTAGTGGTCACACATGGGACACCAACCCCAACCTCCTGTGATTTACACCACCTCCACCCTCCAGATTCATAATGCAGACTTCTGTTGCTCTTTAAAACTGGAAAAACTAAGGTGGTAACCATTTTAAGCATTATTCACAAAACATCAGCGTGTTTGCAATGCTAGCAAATTGACATTAGCATTCAGATCAACGGTATGTGTAATGAATCTGAATAATAGCTTTATCAGATAAAAGATAAGAATCAGATTAAAAGTGACTGAGAACACGCAAACCAATCATCTACCTGTCTTTAGCTGCGGTTGGCTTTGTGTTATTTTAGAACATACACAATAAAAGTCACAGCGGACAAGAGTGAACATTGATTTAATGATTTCTAGTCGAAGTTCTGGAAATCTGAAAGTCACGTGAAGAGACAAGTTTTTCCCCCCGATGCTGTCAGAGCATCTGTGTTCGACGCCCTTGATCGTCGGCACAGCCACACACAATCAGACCCAGCCAGAGAGGCGTACTGGGCGGATTCATGGAATGGCTCTGCCTGCCACATTCGTTACTCCTGTCACCAGCTGCAGGAGACGTCTCATAAATGGAGTGGGCTGTGGGTGTCAGAGGACGTCCGTCTTGTCACATAGTGATATTTGGGTATGCAGATGCCGCCAACCACCTCCCCCCCTTCATCTGTCCCCACACTGCCTTCCTTACTGCTCGCTGGTACAGTGTGTTACTGACAGAGGACCAGAGCTGCAGAGATACAATATTGTGCTTTACAAACCCTGAGAATGCTCAAGTAAACCAATGTATCTTCTATTCTCTGACAGGTTATCAGTGTGAGCAAATGGCCAATTTTATATCATCTGCAGAATATTAAAATGTTCCTAACTGCAATAGTAAAGATCACTTTAAACTATTGGATGGATTGCCATTAAAGTGTTTACAGACATTTATGGTTCCCAGAAGGTGATTCCCACTGACTCTGACTTTTCCTTTAACACCACTGCAAGGTAAATGGTAAATGGTCTGCAGTTATATAGCACCTTTTTGTACCTTAGCAGTACCCAAGGCGCTTTACAATGTGTTTCGCATTCACCCATTCACACACAAATGGTGACAGAGCTGCCATGCAAGGTGCTAATCTGCCATTAGGAGCAACTTCGGGTTCAGTGCCCAATGACACTTCGGCATGTGAGGGGGATCGAACCGCCAACCTTGCGATCAGTGGACAACCCGCTCTACCACCTAAGCCACAGCCGCCCATAGACATGGTTGGTTCTGAGTGAAATGTCTCCAGAACTTTTGAATCAAATTTTTTACACACCTTAATGGTTTCCACATTGTGAATCTCAGAGTGTGTTCACACTCAGAGGGTTTGGTTAAACTAAAACAAACTCTGGTGTGATGGCTCTGCTTGTGCAGTTCATTTGAATAAATGTGAATGCTGCCATCTTAACTTTGGCCTGCACCAAACAAGCAGACCAAGACACTCTAAACAGGCTTTTGAGCTTCAACAGAAATCTGAATGCAGCACAAATCAAAGGTGTCCAAATGAACCAAAAACAGGACAGAATACTCAAGCAACCTTGTTTTTCTCATCATTGGAGCTACGTTGCCCATTATAGTTTGGAACCTGCGTTGGAACCGCTGTCTCCTTGCAGAATATCTTTAACTGTGTGTGCAACAGACAAAGTCCAGAAGCTGAGCGTTTATACATTTTATAAGCTCTCCATGAGTTCTCAGGTGGTAAAATATCACCATATTTACACAAATCCAATGAGCGCATTTATCCTAGCACAGCATTGTTTTGGAATTTTGCTGTGTTCAGCTGCAAAATATACAGAAGCTGTCCAGTCAGGTTGTGACCTTGTCCATGTGCCTTTTGCTCTGTATCTATTGGTTTGTTATTAAAAGTGAACCAGGAATAAAACGTGTTATTTCAGCTTAGGTCCCGGCCAAGAGAACAGAATTACAGGTGTTCATTTAGGAAGACTATTCTATATTCTATAAGATCTAGTAAAAACTCTCCACATCTAGAAGAACTACTGGCACCAACTTTTGTACAGTCATTAATGGTGCCCAGAGGATGTACAGTATCCTACTGACTTTCATACTAGAAATAGAAATACTGGATTCATTACTATGTAATTTGGTACAGTAATTCATGTTCCCTTCAGAATGGACTGTAATAACTTTGGCAGTCTCTTCACTTTTCATCTAGGACATCATCTGGTAAAAATGTCTTGCTATATGAACAAACACTTTTCAAAATAATGAAATTCCAATCTGCCAATCAGCTATGCTTTGTATTTAGTGCTAATGTTACCATTCTAAAATGCTGAGCAAAGACAGCGAACATGGCACCAACTATACAGCTCAGGGCATCATTGTACAGTACAGCTGCACAGGACCTTTTATTGAATAGATTTTTCAGAATTGATGGTGTGTGGACCGACCTTGAGCCTCCAGTGCTTTCAAGAAGATACTGAGCAATAACTGAAACAGAAAATAGATTATGTGCACAAACAGCAGAAATTCCTCTCCTCATTGTATGTCCTCTTCGTTCGTGCTTCATGTGTGGAATCTTAAAAAGCTGGAAGTCAGTTAGATTTTTTTTTTTAAATGCCGGTAAAGTAAAGCAGCCTTTTTTCATCTTGTAATTGATAGCAAACTATGAAATGAACCTGTGGTCAACCAGACCATTTGTTCCTGGCGCAATTAAGAGTCATAAAAGCAAACCAATAACCTGTGCGGACATTAAGGCAATCAGGGTTGAGCACTGAGCATGACTTGAATTGCTGGAGCAATAATAACCTGGTAAAGTCCCACGTCTACTGCAGTAAAGACACCTCTTGATTAATTATCCCTGGTCTGCATGCGTTTCTATCTATGGCTGAGACATGAGAGGGGCACACTGTGGCTCCCACTGAAGCCTGGAGCCTCTCGCTTTATGAGGACTGTAAATCAAAGTGGCACAGATATGTAAGATTTGTAAGTTTTGTTTTTTATGGAAGAAGAGTGAGGATGAATCGTTCTGGCTGTGTACCTGCTGCGACTCTTGGTGACAATACCATGAATAAAATATAAAGCGGTCTGTCTATCACTAATGGTGCAGATGAAATAATTCCCCTTGTTATCGAGGTTACCATCCCAGCTGCTGTGCGAAACCATGATTCGTGATATATATGTATTACTTCCAACATGATTATTTCATTAAACATCAGCCATCTAATCAAATCATAATGATATTTATACCCTCAAGGGGAGTGTGGTTAGCTGTGAAAATGAATCTTCCTGACACAAACAGGAGCGAGAAAACAGATCGGATGAAAATATTTTCCTTTAATTGCTAAACTGCTGGTTAGCAGAATTATTAAACGTGTCTTTTTAACATTGGGAACAGGAAAGTAAAATGGCATCATACAGATATATGTGTGCGGACATTATTGGAATATATATGACCCATGTTAGTGCTGATCTAACCGATACAGATTCTGGATCTAAAGGTCATCTGGAAGTGGCTCGTAAAAGGCTGTGAAGAAGCCATGAGTCAGTGATCCCAAAGACAGCGTGGTGGCAGAAGATACAATTGGCTCATCATAAAGCTGTCAGTCATCCGCATCAGTAAACACAGCCATAAATAACATGCTTGACATTAATAAATCCATCGTGCTATGAGGAAAACACCGTAACTGGACACCAGAGGTAGTTTCTGGCCCTCCTAAGTCCTGCTTCTTCAAATCTGTTTATTTGGTTATTAGACATCGTGTTCGGCTCCATCTGTAGCAGAAAATATCTATTCAGAAATGTTGAAGCAGAAATCTCAGAATGTGGCTGTCACTAACTCAGACAACTGAAAAAGAGCTTTGTCTCAGCAGTTTTCAGTGCAGCTCCACCTGCTTACTCATGTGCAATAGCATCCTCTTTAGCAGCATGGAGATAAGGTAGGAAACCCTTTGGAAAAAATAGATTTGCATTATAAACAGCTGGAATAATCCACCAATTATGATCATCTTTTACATATTTTCTGAAAAAAGCAGTTTTAAGGCTCATTACTGGACCAGTTGACACGCTTTTGTTCTGTAAGAAGCTCACCTCAGCTTTGTAAGTTCCAGCAGTGTATTGAAAGTTGCCTCTATAGAGACAGTGCATAATAGCACACACAACTGGAAATAAATCTGCCAGTACAGTATAGAGCATAATCTATAAAAGCCTTTGATGTTTTCTGAAAGCAGCTGGAAGAATCAACTATAATGCCTGACAATGGACAGAAACACCCTGGGTATTAGTGAGGACTGTATTTCTGGAGGAACGGAAATTAGTTGAGGTGTGGGATTTTGATTAATATTCTTGGTCACTAATGACCACCAGCACCAGAGAGATATCGGCTGATAAGAGCTGGAAAAGTATTTGACAGACATGTGAATGTATGGAGAAAGGTTCAGTCACTCTGACTTTACTCTTGAGGATTTAAGATGTCTAAAGCTGCTGGCAAAAATTCAATAAATACAAAACTTAAAGACCCCCTTTGGTGAAAGTCAAGCCTTTATCTTGTTCCACCATATGGTGTTTTATACGCTAGAAGACTGCATTTCCAACTTGAAACTGCAGTGTACTGATGACAGGCTCAGACAGCTAGGGTTTCAGTGAGCTGGTGTGCTCGAACTGCAGCAAGTATCAAAGGAGTGGATGGAGAGAGAAGCAGGTGCTTAGTGGACTGGCACATTCTAGAGAAAATAATGGGTAGATATATATATTAAGCCATTTTAAGCCAAAAATGAATAATATTCATAGAAGAAAATGCTAAATATGTAACTTTGATACACAGAGATGAGGTTTTAGGAGTTTAATCAGTGGATGGAGAGGGACTTTAATGACGAATTTATATAAACAGTAAAAGATATAAATGAAAAGTTGCCAACTTCTACAAAGTCCTACAAAGAACTGTACCATTTCAGTGTTGATCCTAAATTTATTGACACTAATTTGTCATTTTGAAAAATAACTTTACTCTCTTGTGTCTCATGAAAAGACTGGAAACACAGGGGAACAATTAGCCCGGTTGTGTCTGAAGTTTTGCCTAAAAGCATGTCTAATTAACGTCTTGTATCTTATTTGCTTGATTGGTAATGGTTAGGATGGGCTCGGGAGTTTTGAGTAATTTGGCCCCTTTTCACCCCTCGACAGTCAGAGGAGAAACCAGGTCTGGGATCTTTGTCTGAACCGATGCTGGTCCAGATTATTTAGTTATGTGAGAGGTTTACAGATGAAGACTCATCAGGGCCGCCATGATTTACAAGTTAAGATTGAGATGGTTAGGATTGAGCTGCACGGTGGCTTGGTTGTTAACACTGTCGCCTCACAGCTAAAAGATCCAAGGTTCACGTCCCGGTTAAGAGGCCTGGGATCTTTCTGTGTGGAGTTTGTATGTTCTCCCTGTGCATGCATTGGTTTACACTGGGTTCTCTGGCTTCCTCCCACAGTCCAAAAACATGCTGAGGTTAATTGATGATTCTAAATTGTCCGTAGGTGTGAATGAGAGTGTGCTTGGTTGTTTGTCTCTATGTGTAGCACTGTGATAGACTGGTGTCCTGTCCAGGGTGTCCCCTGCCTTCGCTCGAGTCAGCTGGGATAGGCTCCAGCCCCCCCGCGACCCTACAGAGGATTAAGTGGTGTATAGATAATGGATGGATGGATGGATATGATTGTCTCACTGCTGCCCGGGTGCCAAGCAACACTAAATATTCTGTCCCTTGAGGCTTTTCAACCATTTTCTCATCCATATTCCGTTAGCCTTCTGCTTTTGTTTTGTGTTTTTTCTCACTCTAAAGTATTATTAGCGTCACAGCAGGTTGTTGCACCACAGTCTCCATTTAGTTTCCATCTGCTTCCCGGAGAGTGGTGCTGATTGTTAAATGATTGTTAAATGTGTCATGATAATCTTAATATCTTGTCCTGTGTGAGGCTCCATTTTCCAATCGTGTAGCGTGTTAATGTTTGAGATCAGAGAGAGAACATCTGAAATCTCTCTTTATGTGTGTGATGCCACCAGATCTCCAGACCTGTCAGGATTATAGAGCTCCTGTAGGGTGAACTCAGCCTTTAGTGCTGGTAGGCAGACTTATGACATTTGAGCAGAACTAGGCTAGCTGTTTTCTATTAATAGTGAGCTTAAACTTTGGCATTAAACTTACACATGCACTACACTAGAAAATACACTTTTTCCAAAAAGTTAAATGAGGGAACTGATGCTCCCTACATTTCTCCTAAATAGGATGCAAAAAAAAAAAACTAGGATAGGGAGGGGGAAAAAACCTCCGACTGAACCAGGCTCAGGGAAGGCAGCTATCTGCCTCGACCTGTTGGGTTGGGAGTGGGGATGAGGGGGGAGGGGATAGCAGGAGAGGTTGGGGTGGAGATGACAGGACAGCAGGTGGTGAGGCCAGCGGCTACAGATCAGAGACTTGGAGCTCCAGATTCAGAGAGAGAACAAGCACAGGACACAGAACTTCGGGGAAAACACAGAGTTAGTGATATGTAATGGTGATATATAACCATATAGAGAGAGGAGAGGAGCCCAGTGCATCATGGGAATCCCCCAGCAGTCTAAAGTTGAGGTGTCAGTTAAGTGTTGTACGTTCCCCACTTCAACAAATCATCGTAACACTAACAACTAAGACTTTCCCTCTCTGCGTCCTCATCCAGAAATATCCGAGCTCCCCCTCGTTCGGCTCGATGTGTCCTGCAACCGGATTTCCCACGTGCCCTTGTGCTACCGACACCTTCGGCATTTGCAGAGCATCTCGCTGGACAACAACCCGCTGCAGATGCCACCTGCGCAGATCTGCTCCAAGGGCAAATACCACATCTTCAAGTACCTCAACATGGAGGCCTGTAAGAGGAGCCAGGAGGAGCTGGAGAAACACCTGAGGCCAACTGGATTTAACAGCTGGTGAGGAAGCCAGGGGGGGAGATGTTCCCACTGGTCTAACTGTTTTAAAATGTCTAGTTTACAGAATTATAACACAATTCTTCAGACGTGGTTTTCAGCTCAGATGTAGAAATAAGATCATCATCCGTGTGTGTGAAATACAGAGCTGGAGTTAGGACGTGGTTAGCCTAGCTTAACAAAAACACTGGATGTAGGGTGAAGCAACTCACCTGGCTCCCTCCAAAGCTCAAAACTACATCTAGCAGCAGCTTCAGAGGTAAAACTCTTGGTTGAAAAACACCCTGGGACACATGGTGCAGCATGTCATCACAGTGAGGTTGCTAGGCTTGATACCATCATGTACGTACAGGAACGCAAACCTAAAGCTGTGCTCACCAAAACATTTTTGGCAACACATTCCTATAGCTGGAGGTGCTGCGTAGACATTCTGATTAGATGTGTACATTTATGACATTGGTTCAGCTCTAAGTCCTACCTTTGGACAAAGTCAGCCAAACTGTTTCCCCCTGCTTCCAGCCTTTATGCTAAGCTAGGCTAACCACATGCCGACTTTTGCCGACATGCCTGTGTGTGAAGTACAGTTGTGTACTTCACACAAGGCATGAGATAGAGCCCATGCTGTGGAGGAAAACAAACAAGCTTGTTTCCTAAAATATTGAATTATTCCTTAAATACAACAGTAGGGGAAGAGGCACTCATATAATCACTTAATATTATCATCATGAACACAGCGTGGGCAGGTATCATGGAAAGACAGTGAAATCAAAAGAAAGTCGAAGCTCTTTTTTTGTGCTGTTTTTCAGAACAAAATGTTATACAGTAGTGTCCTATATAAGTGACAGGAGGACTTAATTACTGATAGGAGCAGCTACTGCAGCTTATCATTCAAGCACAATAGAGTTATGGAAATTAATATTTTTCTTCCCCACTACATGCACTCACTGTCATACTAAAACAGGAATAATATGAACATAAGCTGAGAGAATAAATGGAAAGTGGGACAGTAATTGATGACAGTGAAAGGGTACAGTAACTAAACGGAAGCAAGGCTTATCAAATATTTATAAACTAAAATGGACCCAATTAGCTGCCTGCTGAGCCATTTCCTTGGAACACACATTGTAGGCCCAAGGACAGAGACAAGAGAGAACATTGGGCTACTCATTTGACATAGTAGCCCTGAGTCTGATGTGGGGAATGTGATGCAATGCTGGGGTGGAGAAGAAAAACATGAGTCACTGCCCTTTAGACTGATAACTCCTCATTTAACAGTTTGCCAACAACCCTGGTGTGTGTTTATTGTTTGTGTTAACTGGTCCTAATGGGTGCTTTACATGTTTTCCCTGCAGTCTGTCAGACCAGGAGCTGTTCACAGGTCAGTTTGGAGGGCTGGACTCTGGCTTTAACAGTGTGGACAGCGGCAGCAAAAGATGGTCTGGGAATGAGGTAAAACTACTGGACACACAGTCATTTATACGGCTACCTTGAATGTGTGGCCTGACATGGAATATTTAAAATGTAGTACTGTATTAATGTGAAAAAAAAGTCTATCGTGGATGAAAAGAAGAATAATAAGCAGCAAATCCAAATGAAGGCTGACCTCCACTGTACCCATGGGTCTACAGTGTGAGCTATTGACTACAGATCAATGACGCTGTGTGTCATGTGTTCAGTCAGCAGATGACTTCTCAGAGCGTTCCCTCCGCATGGCTGAGGTCAGCAGAGACCAGAGGAACCTTGAGGAGGAGGAGGAAGAGGAGAATGGATCTCCTCTGGAAGCTAACAAAGGTGAGGAAGGACACATCTGCAGTATGACAGTGTTTTGATAATGTCAAGCAGATGAAACAAGCAGATATATGGTAAAGGTGGACCACTACGATAAAACGATAGTGATAAGAAAATTGGTCCATAGAATGTTTTCCATAGTTTCACTTCAATTCACCAGATGCAAACCGCCATTAAAGAACTTAATGATTACACCAAGTTTAGTTGCATGAACAAACTCCAAGTGTGCTCCCTTCTCGGCTCATAACAACCAATATTATCCTTTGATAATTGAACTTTTCCACCCTCCGTCTCTCTCCCCGTGGCCTAAACACTCCCACAGTTATATGTCCCCCACCAGCCACAATTGACAAGTGATGCACTCCCAGCAGCCTGCTCTGAAGGCTGACGGCCTTGAAGTTAGGGTGCATGGAGTCCCAGTCTGGTGACAGCTGGTCCTGTCTAGCCATTTAAACCTTAACCTCAGCGCCAGCTTCCCCCTGGCTGCCTTCAGTATGCCTCCAGCTTTTATGTCTTTATTTAATGTGCATCACTGTGAGGTGATTTCCTAATGCTGATTTATACTTTATTATGTTTAATGTATTTATTTGTGTGTTTTCATTGCTGTTTTAACATTAGAATTATCTGTGTACATTGATCAATAGGCTATAGTGGTTTAATTAAACCTATTTAAAATAGGTACTTGGAAATGATCATTGCTTAACGATATCATCATATATTTTATGTTATTTTATCATGATAACATTTTCAGCTGTCTTGCTCAGGCCAAAGTAAAATATATGTCTTGCCCACATTTCCAGCAAGAGGAGGTTTCTGAAACACACAGTCTGTTGCCCTCTGTTTGCAGTCAATGGAGAGGCTGAGCAGGTGGACTACATTGACAGCAGTGTGACAGAGGAAGAGGAGGAGGAGATGAGGACGAGGACGGATCCACCTACACCTCCTCTCACAGCACCGTCTCTGGTACCAGTCATCCACACACTGATTTAGCACCTTGGTTGACGTGTTATGTCATGTCTCATATGTCTTAGAGCAGGAAAGTTATTGCCTGTGTCATTGATTCTCAGGAGCAGAAGGAGGGATCTTCACCGTCCCAAACCCAGGACTCAACAACATGCAGGTAAGTTATGTAAAACATAGTGTAAAAGCTAATTATTAGCAGGACAAACCCCAACACAGGAATACTGGTTGATAGCACAACACTATACAATACTAGCTGCAAGTGCAGAACAGAAATATCAGTTTAAAGTCTAAAATAGAACCATCAATAGAGGAATATTGATTCACATACAAAACAGGGAGAAGTGCTCAAGAGTAACATAGTTTAAAACATAAACCAAATATATTCCTTCTAAGAATGACTTATTGAGTCTCAAAGTGGAAGAGAACAGAGTCCTTGAGAGCAAGTGGACATGGATTGGAGAGTTTCTAGTGACAGCAGATGGTGGAAGGAGTAAAAGATGGTTTGTTAATCAGCTTCAGGGAGGGGAGGGAAGGAGGGACGAGAAGCAAAAAGGTTTCTAAGACACTGGGTCTCAGTTTTCCATATCACTATTGGCAGCGGACTCTGGGCCTGACCTCTACCTAGATCTCATTTGTTTACAGGATTTGTGCCAAAGTTTACGAGCACATCTGAAAAGCATTCACGTCACGCTTAACTCTCCTCAGCCTGTTTCTGTGACACTCTGTCATTTTAATTGAGCAATGTGTTGGTTTCCCTGAATGAAAACTGTGTGCTCCGTCACTCCAAGTGACACAGTCAGAGTTTTATCACTTGTTCTGTCTTTTCCTTCCGTGTTTTACAAGGTCACTTACAGGGTATTTGAAGAGCTGGGAAAAGTCAATAGACTGCAGTTCCCACTACTTACAGTTAGTCACTCACTGGGCCTCCAACTTGTATGCTTTTGGGCGCTGTTATCTTGGAAAGTTAACAGTGGAGACTCGCTCACTATGTCTGTCTTTGTGGGTGAAAAACAGCTTTAAGAATTGCTATATGTATCTGCAGACCCCTGTCACTTGTGAATCGGGTCAAAGTTTCCTATATTAAGATTTTGTAAGACCCAGATTGTATTTTAGTGTCATCAGCAGCCACATCCACGCCCCTGTTTGTGTTGTGTTCATCATGCTGCCCTGTTGTTCCATAACCAAGATAACTACATTGTTGAGGTTCAGTGTCCCAGCAGCCCCACTGGCTACATATGAATATGTGACACAGAGCCATTGTTCTCTCTGGGGCAACAGGCCGGATGATTTATTGTTCTAAATCTTTGAGTTTTATTAGCTGTACTCAGACCACATTACTAACATTCATTGAGTGCCCAGGCCCTCATTAAGCCTCATCTACAATCCATGATTTAAATTTGGTGACTGGACCGCCAGCGTGCTCCGTCCCACTGAGGAAGGGTTGAGCACAGTTGTTGCTTGAACAAACGGATGTTCCAGATCTTGGCCTTCAGTGCTTCCTTTGGGACCTCTAAAAATAGAATACAGAGACTGAAATGGAAATTCAACAGTTTCTTAACACACTTGAATTGAATGGATTGTTTGAGAGCTACGTATCCCTAAACAAGAAAGACCGGTTTTTATCGTTTTAATCTCACAGTACATTTCAAGAGGACTGAGTTGAGAGGATTTTGGTGGTCAAAGGTCGAGACGAACAAGGAGGTGTTATTATAAGTGCCACAGTTCACAGCTTTCAAAGTTTTGTCTGTTTTGTATCAATAATAAAGATCATTTTAACTTCTCACGCTAAGACTGATGACAGACAGTTTTACTTGTTTAATCATGACCACAGAATCGCAATTATGCAATCATTGTGTAAGTTATTGAAAAACATGAATTGAAAGCCAAGCTGAGTTAGTTAATGACACCCTCGTAAAAAGGCTTCTTTTCATACATGTTCAGAACTTTTATGATGCATTAGTAATCATACAGTAGGCTTACCAAATGTATTTGTTGTAGTGATGCAGGGACGCTGGCTGTGGTCACAGACGTAGCACACATTGCTTTTCAGTCTGATGTAAAGTTACTCTTCAGCAAAACTCTTTCACCTACATCATTTTCATATTGTATACAGTCACATACTACGTCACTGCTAATTTAATGGATCTGATCACGAGGTTTTGCAGTTGAGAGTATGTGAAAAGTCTTAACAGTTACCTAAAAGTAACAAATCAGTATCTGAAAGCACTTTGTAAAGGTAAAAAAAAGCATATATGTGCAGTCCATGTCTCATTTGAAATAGATGTATTGGCTAAATTGTGAAAATGGATGCAAAAGTAATGGTGAAAAGTAAAAAGTAAATGCGTGAGATTTGCTTTAAGTAGTTGACAGATTGGTAAAACAGCTGAACACTGACATGACAGCGAAGTAAACAAATGGTTGAAATTAGTAACTAAAAGTTATAGATATAGTGGCCAAGAGTAGTGGACAAAAGAACGCTAAAAGCAGTGGGTGAACCTTTTGAACGTGAGAGCTGGTGTTGAAGGGTTACCTGAGTTCATCTGGCAGGGCTGTGGGTGTATATCAGAGAGAAGATGTTGAGAACCACTGCTCCAGAGGGTGCAACAAGTTCAGAAAGTTTGTATCAGAGCATTACTTATCTCAAATACCGACAGCCGAGCTGGCAGTAACCGTGAGACCACTCTTGACCTTGGAAAGAGTTTGACAAAGAAACCTCACTGAACCCATTTACAGCTGCAGCTTTTCCAGGCCTTTAGCCTCATTCTCACTCTTCTCATTAAGATGAATAGAAAGTGTGCAACAGAATACAGAGCAAACTCCACCAGATGAGAAGTGTGTTGAGGTGTGAGTCCCATTTGCTTCAGCTTTTTTCTCTTCATCTCCTAGAACCAGCCTCCACGTTGAGGTGGGCCCCCCATCGTCGGCCTCCTCGTCTCCCCTGTCGCCCTCCAGCCCCAACCTGGAGGAGCGGAAGAGGCCTGGCACCCTGTTCATCTGGCAGGAGAGGGAACGCATTCAGCAGCAAAGGGAGAAGGCGAGGTAGGCAGTCTCATTAAATATGTAAATACTCAGAAGGCATGACCAGACACGCCAAGTTCCAGCTGTACACCAATAGTTTATTTTGCAGGAAAGTCTGAAGGTTTCACACACTGTAGTTTACTGCTAACAGAGAAAGACTCATTTTTATGAATGAATGGACTGGAAGCAGACATCACATGACGTTACCAGCATGAACATTGCTGGAACATAGAGTGTGTGAGCTTTTGTCAGTTGTCATGTGTTTGGCAGCTTCAGCTCCCCTCATCCAGTAAGGACCAGCTCTCTGTCAGAGGCGACTCCCTTCTGTCTCTCTCATATCTAATTATACGCTCTCCATGTCAAAACTCGTAATTTTGCAGTTTGCTGAAGTCATCCACCAAAACAGGAAGTCATGTGGCCTCTGCACCACAGACGGGAAGTAGCTCATGGTAAGTAGGGCCTGCAGAACAGATAAACACACGGAGAGCAACAGCAGACGCACATCTGTTTAAGTTCTGCTGTCTTCATTCACTCGTGCATTTCCTCAGTCCTTCTCAGAGTAGTATTGAAGAGAAGCTGGAGGGTGTGGAAAGAGGTTGTTTGTTACAGTGACTGAACTGATGGTGTTTGTCTCCCCCTAGTGGTGCATCTCCAGAGAACAACAACTCTCACTCCGGCCTGCGGCACCGATGTGCAGTGAGTATCCTCCTTCATGCCTTCAGTGAACAGAGCTGAGGAGAACACAGACATGTACAGCTGGGATGCGTCTTTCCACTAGTGTAAATGTTTTTCCTTTTTCTTCTTAAGAGCGCTGACCAGATGAGCACAATGCCCCCTTCAGTCCTTCTACAGCGCTCCAGCAGCAGAACAGGTACCACACACATGATCCACAACCAGGTTTTAGTAGGGAAAGACTGCTTTATGTGAAAGTAGCTTAGCATATTTAGTAATCATGTGTACACAATTTCAGTATGAGGACATTATAGCCATATTTCACATAGACAGGTGGTTCTGTTTGCACATGGAGACACCCAAATATAGTTTCATTCGAGTTCTGAATAAGAACCTACGTACAATAAACTGCAGGGAACCATGGGAACAGCACTTTAAAGACTAGTTCCTCTGAAGTCTGTTTCAGAGGAACTGGTTTGTAAATGTTTCAGCCACTTCTAAACCTGCTGTCATAGCCTCCCACCTACTGCGTCCTACTGTGTCTTACAGTTCTTTTTTAGTCTCAACACAGCGAGTTGCACAAACGAAGCGCACACAGCAACTGACAGAAGAATATTTAAAGACAGGATCAAACCTTGCCTACTTTGCTGTCTCTGCAAACATTACCTGGGTGGGTGTGATTGTCAAACTGTTGGGATTCACTTTACCAAGTCAGCGTACTGGTGAAAACAACTGCCTGTAAAAAACACCTTAAACATAAATGCTGATGATTTAACCCAGCCCCTTAGTTTTCTTTTGGAAGGGTGAGTAATATCTTTTGAGGTGTCCCCACACAGAAAAAGTAATCCCAGAAAACATGAAACAGAGTGTCGTCTATTGGTGAATTTTCTGTCACTCTCTTACTGTTAGTGCTGGATATCAAACCTCAGTGCCTTTTAAGTACCAGTGAATTGTATCCAAACTGAGCACAGCAAATAAAGCACAAGAAACACGACCACAGTATCTACGATTAGTAGCTTAAAGCTTCAAGTTCCACCTCTCAGTATTTCTTTCTTAACGTCTGAATTGGTTCATGTTATTGTGGGTTTCCTGTAGAACGAGTTCATGCTGTTTACCACGCAGTTCAATCCTGACTTTGGAGACAGCATTTGACTAATTCTTTATTACTCAAGGTCAATTTCTGAGCTTTTTCACAGCTTTTAATATGCTCTAAGCATATTCTATACCTCAAGGAAGACCAACAAAGCTCCAGTTACAACCAGTACATTGAGTTGAATGTTTTTTAATTATTATTATTTGTGGCAATGAAACCAAAATCCTGAAATTCACCATTCCCTATATTCACAAACAATAAATAAATACATTCATTGTCTGAGTCACTGGATGACCGAAGATTTAAGTCAGTGTCACAACCTGGCTCAAAGCTGGACAGAGAAACAGAGACCACACAAGTTACAACTACAAATATGTGTAGCAAGTTGTAATGGGGTTTTGGATCATGTAACAATGCAGGCCTTGTCGGTTCTTTTGGTGAATTAGCCATTTTAATGACAGAGCGCGCCCTCCCAAGTGCAAATGTTCCACCAAAACAATTCCCCTGGTACTATATTTCACAGGTTGTCGCTGTGTTCTGGGCTCAGCATCGTCCAAGACGGTTGTGATTGGCTTAGAGAAATACACTTATAGCAGAATGATAATAAGGTGCAGTCAGACCATTTTCACATTTAAGATAGAACATTTCTAGTACGTATAAGTCTCACAAAGTGGTTTAAACCCAAAGTTAGTTTGCTGTGTGTCATTTTGTCAAGCCTCCCCTGTCTTGTTCTGCCACATAAACTGCATGGTGCTGAGGGAGTGTATCTGGTGGAACACGTTTGTAATTTTGACCTGAATGTTTGTATCAGATGTCCCGTCCTCCCCCAAGACGTCCCCTCCTCCTGGTCAGGCCCAGAAGCCCAACAGTTTCCTGTTTCGCACCTCCTCCCGCAGCAGCGTCAAACCCACAGGTACATAGACACAGATCCAGCCCTACCCAATGTGGCGTCCTAGGAGAGATTTTACATGGCCCCCCCTCCATCGGTGATTTACAAACGCTTACAAAACAAATCCAATAGCATTGTTTTATAGTAATATTAATTGGCCATTGCTTTACATCTGAATCAATGTGAGCTTTTCCATGTTAAGAGTTAATAGTAATAACTAGTTTTAATATAATTATATTGAAGGTGACATTTTTACCGAGTTTGTGGCGCCCCCTGGAGGCCATGGCACCCTTAGCATTTGCCTATATTGCCTAATGGGCCAGCCGGCTCTGCACAGACAACACAGTGTACACAGTTTAAACCTCTGTTCACTGCTTTGGCCAAGTTTAACACAGTTTGTTGTGCCTTTGTCAGGAGCCACCTTCAGTCTTGGTGATTCTGGCAGAAGCGAGTCTCGCACGACGCTGCGTTCACCCAAAGAGGAGAGACCAGACGTCACACAGCTACGCAAGGTGAACCACAAGCATGTCTTCAAAATATCCAAATAGAAGTAGTTTCAGTCCCTGGATATGATGTAGTTTCATGTGTTTCTATAGAATGAACATGTGGTTTATGTGAGTAAAGTGTTTACTCTTACATCTCACCTTCCTGTCCCACTCACTGTACATTCACTGAAAGCTGTTAGCTGATGATAGAAGCTGTGTGAGTGAAATGTAAAGTTAAATGAATTCACTCTCTGTTAACTGTGTGGGAGTTCTTCAGTGTCCTTTACCAGCCCTCAGGTTCTTGAAATCAAAATAGACAACGCAGTCTCGCATATATATCAATATTTGTTTTTTACAGATCAAAATATTTCTGCCACACAAGTATACCAAGCATCATTACTATGATAACCTCAATTTCAGTGGGTATAGATACAGTGTAAGAAGCTTTTTCATGCTGACAGGACAATCATCTGACACAACACACTGTCCCTGCTTCCTCAGACTCTGGAGTCCCGGCTAAAGATCACTCTGCCAGAGGATCTGGGTGAAGCTCTGTCCAACGGCACCATCCTCTGCCAGCTGGTCAATCACATCAGACCTCGCTCCGTGTCAATCATCCACATTCCCTCCCCAGCAGTGGTGAGTCTGACAGCCTGCAAATGAGCAGTTTCCCTACTTGACAACAGTCGGCACAAAAAACTGCAGATGACGTCTCGTTGCTTGTGTTTTGGATGATCCCCCTTCAGACTGCCTTGTTTTTGGGAGAGTTCTGCATGACATTGAAAAGCTGTATGTTTAGTAGTATTAACAGGAGATTAACAGGAGCAGATCAGAGGACTTGGAGGCTTCTTATGATGAAATAATAAATAGGAGAAATAGGGACTGAAGAGCCAGCTACTCTTTTTATTCACCTTAATGATGTGTGATGTTTTGTTTTCAGCCAAAACTGAGCTCGGCAAAGTGTCGACTAAATGTGGAAAACTTCATTGCTGCTTGTCGCAAGCTGGGAGTCCCTGAGGTAAAGACCGTCTCTCATTGTGATTCTCTCTTTCCTGTCTTTTTTTGTACAGCTCACAGATGAGTTTGTATACTTTCAAACAAAAAAATGAATCCTATCACTGCTAGATGAGCAGACCTGTGCTGTGAGCTGAGTCGTGTTGCTGGATCCTGTCAGGACTGGACTGATAAGGCAGCTTCATCCTGAACTGAATCAGATTTTCATCAAAAGCCAATATCAGTCCAAGCCTAACTTTGCTTCATGTCATTCTGCACCTTGTGGTTTTGTCTTTTCTTATGTCTGAGTTTTAACAATATAACTACTTGTATTTTCCTCCTCTCTCTTTGTGTGTGCGTGTGTGTGTGTGTCTGTCTTCCCTGTCCAGACTGAAGTGTGTGTGTCCTCTGATGTGCTTCTGTATAAGCTGCCCGCTGTACTGCGCTGTGTGACGGCCCTGCTGGCCGTGGAGGGGGGGGAGACGGTGGAGGAAAGCTCGCCTCGCCAATCCTCACCTGTGTCTTCATCGCCCTCCTCTTCCTCCTCGCTGCTGTCCACAGACTTCCTGTTCTTCTACTGTGCAGCCATGGCACTGCTCTACGTCCTCTACTGCTACCTGCTCACCTAAAGCAGCAGCACACCAAGTATACGTACTGCATGTTTATCTGCTCTATACACGTACTGAACACACAGAAATGTCACACACAGCTGCTCCTACAGCTGCCATCTAAACACTGAGTGTGGTGTGTGTGCTCAGTGCTGACTGTAGAGCAGATGTGTTGAGACCTGAGCTGCACTGGCTGGACGTCAGAGACATAAAGAACGTGCAGCAGAGAGCACTACACCCATGGGAATATACTGTATGAAAGCAGATGAACAGTGAAATGCCTTAGCCTAGTTTAGCCTTCACTCATGTTGGGAGAAGATTTTTGTCTGAGCCGGAGCTGCTCGGTGGCAGGAAGTCTCTCATTGGCTGAGATGTGAATGGGTGGAACAAAGGAACCACATTCTCTGTTGAGTCTCCATCACATACTGTACCTTGCAGCAGAAAAAGCACAAGTGTTTTGTCTGAATCTGCTGCTGGCTGTGATAATGTGATAATCTGCACATGAAAGTAGAGTGAAACTTAAAGCTGCATTCATTGATATATATATTTTTTTGTTGCTGCTCTTTGGCTATTTGGAGGCAGTGCGACATATTATCACCTTATAGAGTTGAAGGTGGTGCAGATGTTTATCTAATTACACACAGAGCACTCTCATTCATTTGGAACTGTGAAACTAAGCCTCTTAAGTCCTTTTAGCTCTGCTTTGTATCACTTTATGTGCTAATGTTCAGGAACTTTTTAAGTGGTAAAAGTTCCTCCAGATCATTGTGAGTTGTGTTTCCACAGCAGGGCCACAATTAGTCTGCTTATGTATCAAAACACACTCTGGCCTCTGAATGTTGTTCTCTGTAAAAATGGACAACAAAGCCTGGAGTTTGTTGGTCCGAGTGTCTTGAAATGTTTTGTGCCGCTCCATCCATGCAGCCAAGAACTCCAAGCAAAAAAACCCTGATTGCAGTTGCAGGTTTTATTGTAGATGGCGATATTTGAGAGAACAATGATAGGCGCGACATTATCGAGCAGGAAAAATGGCGCTCGTGTGTCCTCTTTTAATTGAACCAATCAGCATCGAGACCTGTGTAGCAGCTTCTCAGGACGGCAAAAGTTGGTGCCACCCTAAATCAGCCTGCAAGTTCCAGCAGTAAAAAACAGCTCAACACTTTGTGGGTCTGTCTCCCTGGAACTTATTTTAGATGCGCAGGCAGGAGAACAGAGTCATCAAAAAGTTCCTGTGGTGGCAACGCACCTTCAGCGTTAGCAGCTAGTGGCAGACTGGCTGCTGTTTGATGCTGAGCAGCTGGTGTACAGTGGATTCATCAGAGCGTTTTCACTGAAAACAGCTGCCTGCTGCTGATGGAAGCACAACTGATGAGTGCTGAGTGCGAACAAAACATTAAAGGGCTGTAAAACCAAAATAATGAGCTAATAGGTGCAACAAACTCCGTTGGGTGATGAGGCATCTCTGCCAGCAGCAGCTTTCACTTCAGATACAGTCATTTAGCCAATAGTAATATTAAAGTATTGATCAGCGCAGCTTTAAGGCTCACTGCTGTCTCTGTGTTAATTACATTTACAGAGAAAATAAAACTTGGACTTAGTGCCTCCAGACAGACTAGACCCGCACACTTTTACTATTGGTTCTGATAATGTTGTACTCACCATGTTCATGACTGAGATCTGTGAATGAGTAGAGACACGATGAGGCCAGGTCTGCAGGAGAGAACATAAAGGCCAACAGTCACTTACATGAGTCTATTCAAGTGTCAAACTAGATATCCTGGAGACAGGTTGTAGCTGGATGGATTATGTATACAGAGACTGTGGTTCTTCACAAGGTTTGGACTCGACCACTGAGAGTGTTTGTGCCTCCAGCAGAACTCTGTTAACAGACCTGAGAGACAGAAGCTGGTGGAGTTTCCTGAGACTGAACTGTGAATGTGATTTTTTTCTTTTAGCCTGAGACAGATGCAAGTTCATTAAATGTGGAGCCTGGATGTTAAGTGATGCTGTTAAGAGTGATAGACAAATGAAGCCGTGCCTGTTACTGAACACTGCCCACTGGTTTTTCTGGGTGCTGTGTAGCCTGGGAGCAGCAGGGGGCGATATGTCGCTGCATCAGACGGTACAAACCCCTGCAGGAGGGTCTGTGTGGAAAGTCTTTGTGTTGTCTCCGGTCCGTCTGACCGTCTGACTTCATGTTTGTATAAATGTAAACAGGTTATTAAATTATTTCTTTTTTTATTTATTTTGAACTCTATTCTGTTCTATTTTTGGTTGTTTTTGTTTCTATGGGGAAACAGCAGAGGCTTCACTCAGTTAGTTAAACCTCTTAGCCAATAGTTTCAAAGCCTCATAAAGCTTTGTGAAATCACTGTGTGCGCTTTAAATCACACACACGGGTAAATTAAATGTAATCAATATTCAATTATTCCAAGTGAAAATAACATTGACCGTTTAAAAGTTTCCCTCTTTATTGGATTGCTAAATCTGTGATTCCCTCGAGGCTCCGCATCAGACGGCCTCTGCTGTTTCTACCACATGCTGTGTCTGGCTTACTGCTCATAGAAGGTCAATGTCTGCAACTAAACACAGATTAAATTCTCATTACCATGCTTATTTGACTGATGTGGGGCTTGAAAGCTAATATCAATAGTGAGATTTGGGGGATTCAGGCTGCTAAAGCCCTGCAAATCCAGAACATTCAGCATTTCTGAACAGAATGTTAACTTTCTCAACACTAAAGCTGCACTCCAACTCAAAGTAATGAAGTCATAAAGAGGTCTGACCAACATACTGTAAACTCTGAAAGGAAAACTATTGCAGGGAAATCAAATGACTCAATTGAAAATATCATTTTCCAGCTTTTTTGTGTCCAGATATTGTCTTCATATCAACACACACATTGGTCACACCCTGCTCAGTATATTTAACAGGACTGACCCTCTGAATATATGGAGCCTCAAATGGACGAATAATCATAGTAGTAAATTATATGAATAGATTGAGTACAACATATAAATGACCAATACTAAACTCATTGCTATGAAATGTTATATTGTTCTACTTAGGGCTGTCCCAGCAACGATAGTGAGATTTGTGCATTGCAGGAAGAAAACTTAACTCCAACACATCAGGCTACAACAGTTAAAATAGCCTGGTTCTCCTTCTCCATCTACAGGAAAAGACTGTCTGATGGAGCAGAACTTTCTCTGAAGTGTTTTTAAATACACTGTGTTTTTAGTAAAGTGAACAACGTGCCTTTACCAGTGTTCCACCACATGGGAAAGACTTTTTCTTTGCCGATGTTCTTTCCCAGAGTCGCCCCAATAATTCTAGAATCATCAATTAGTTCCAAACAGAGTTTCTCAAGTCATCTGGTGTTTTTTCATAAAGTATTATCAATCTCATAGACCAGTTTTCTAGTATTGTCTGAAGGTCCTCAGTCATCCAGGTCATGGTTATCCTCGTAGTTTCAATCGCAGCATCTGGACTTGCTTGAGTTTTGTGTGAAACGTCTTTGAGAAACTCCAGCAAGTCCAGATGCTGCGATTGAAACTACGAAGGCAACTCAAATTCCAATTTTACTCCAAATTCTAATTGGAGTAAATTGGATGTCATTTTTAATTGAAATAGATTAGCTAGTTAGCTGAAGCTACAGGAAAACATTCTGCATCTAGCTGCTTTTGTGTCCTAACTGCTGTTTAATTGCAACAGTAATTGTTCATATGAAACTAAGAACAATGAAATAACATTTGAGAGCAATGAGCTTAAATGGTTTACATTAATGATTGGCTCGTGTATTTTACACATTCTATTCATGATTATTTCCTAATATCTGTTGTATTTATTTAATATTAGACAGTGTTGTGCATCAAATTACAACAGCCATTCTGTTCACATTGCAACACAGATTTAATGGCTTCATTTCCTTCTGTACAGGTTTTTAGCACACTGGTTCTTTTGTCCACCCTCAGTTTCATGTCCACATCTGTGCTGTTGTCTGGAGGTCTGAATGTCCACTCGCCCCCTGTGTCTGACACTTTTCTATTAGCCTGCTTTTGAGATGAACTTTATACTGTTTCAATCCAAATGTATATTTTATAAGTGAAACTGGATCAGCAGCACACAGTAATTCATTCACTGGCGTAGAACAAGCTATATTCGTAAATATGTTAGTGGAACAGAAATACTGTTGTATTTTATATTTATATAATACTCTTGTATTATTAAGAATGGGTTTTGAGTTTATATAAATCTATATGTAAAGCTTTTTTTTTTCTTCCTGCTGGAAAGAAATTATTAAAAATGCAACTTTGACTCTGTGTTGTTTGTCTGCTTGCTGCTGATGTGCTTCTGCTTTAATCAAACAAGAACTTTAAATGTGATCAGGGTATCTGCTGCTGCCACCATGTTATGGGACGAAGTACACACAAGGAATGACCAGTTTCTTATTTCATCATTTAAAGACGCATTTAAAGGTGACTGGTGATATTCAGTGTTTTTCAGATATTCTATATTTGTTAGATCCCATGTGCAGAGACCATCCAACTATGAATGGATCCAGCTAACAAGTTCTGTGCATCAAAGCCTCATATCTTATTCAATGAGGAGACTTTAAAATGAAAAAAACACTTCTGTGGCCTCATTCTGAGCTCATGCTTGCCCTCTGTAGCCAATATGGAAAACCTGCTATCCTTTTATTGCTTTAGTAAAGACAGTATGTTTCAATTCCAAATTGACTCTTTATCAAGTAAAAAGGAATCCCAGTGGAGTGATTTCCTGTAAATATTGAAGCTACTCATGTAAGAGAGGTTTTCTTCCAATAGGAGCTGCACATTTTGAACCCAAACTGACTCTTCTTGGCTTGTGAGTCCTCAGTTCTACATATATATTTTCCTTTAGCTTGGCACCTTGATAACATATTCAGAGTTTTGCACATCGATTCAAAAGGAGAAACTGCCACAGTCCCTGAGACCCTCAGTGAGTCACTCTGAGCAAGATGAGACTTGCTTCATCTAAAGTGTTTTCTAACCGTCCCAGCAGGGCCTCGGCCTGGAGCTGAGAGCCACAGAGAGGCTACAGATGCTGATCAGTGCTGATAGATGGACTAACTCATGTTGCTTTGGTCTCCATGTGGGAGCTTCTGACAATAAGAGAAATGCAGAATAACACCAGTCGTATTAACATGCAGCAGCTCACTGATCTAACAGACTTGGTCCTCTTACACTGATTGGGTCTTAAAGTTGCTTCATTCAGACTGTGTGAAGTGAGCTGGATGTGTGAGTGGGTGTGCAGATATCCTGATGTGAATCCTCTCCTGCCCTGTGCTTTAACCTCCTCCAAAGCTTCCTGTGCGCTCGCCAAGCAGCAGGTTTACCGTCACAAATTCCAGCTGGCCCGTGTCGGAGCAGGTGAGTGTGCTGACCCAAGGTCAGTGAGGAGGCACAAATCAGCCTTTAGGTTTGTACCATGCCGCTCAATAAACTGCTGTCGACCTGCACTCTGCCTGCTGGGAGGCTGGAACGTCAAGGTCTGACCATCTACGCTGTTTATAGAGTTTCAGGTCGACCAGTTAATCAAATAATCAAGACTAAGTCGCAGCACTGATTATAGACTGTAGATGGAATCATTTCTTAGAAACAGACCAGGAAATGTTGCCTTTTATGGCTGAGTGCCTCCTGCTGGGTGGTTTGAGGGGTCGCTGAGGACAATCCAGAGCCGTCTGAGTCTTTGAAATTAAAAAACCGAGACTCATTGCATCACACAAGTCCTACAGGAGTGACTCAAATCTATTCAGATTTGTTTTCAACTAACAGGATAGGATCAGATACAGGAACAGCATTGGATTAACCTCTGTGGGCTCCCTCTCATATCTTCTGGACCTTGTTTTCCTGGAGGTGTCCATCGACAGTAATCTGTAAACGGTATCAGGCTGTCAGACTGAGCTTCTGCACATCAGATCAGCTCAACTTCATCCAAAAATAAAATGTAAACCTGATTACTGATCCCTATAATAACTAAATATAGACTGTATAAGTCTATGCACATCATAATTACTAACATTAACAGTTCATTAAGAGCCACCTCTAAATTACAACAGCATTTTCCTGATATTCATTTATGGCTTTTGGTTTATATGTGCTGTCCCAAGATTTTCAGTTTCCCCTTCGGGCCATCCTATAATTGCTAGTCGCCACTTTTTTTCTTTTTCTTTCCAGACATCAGTGTCTTTCAGAGAGTGCATCGTGGTAACTGGTAATCCTCTGCCCTTTTAACTAGTATCACCATGAGGTAGAAACCTGCAGAACTCACATTCTCATCAGCCCCAGCTGGACTTATCAACATAACATCGTCATACTGATGTTTAGATCACAGCTAAATGCAAAATGTCTGTTTGTTGATAGACATGGCATATAATGGTTAGAATAATATAATATAATGATGATGGTGCTTTGTGCTGCGTGGTCAGCACCTAGAGGGGCATTCAGGTGACAACAGGAAGGTTCAAGATGCATAAAACACTCTGCTTTGAATTTTAAGTTGTGTCTTATGCAATCTTTTCATTAAAAGGTTCAGTTCCCGGGTTAGAAATTCTGAAAATGGCATCTCCTCCTCCCTCATTGAAAAACCCAGAATCTATTAAATCATTTTTTACTCGCAAAGTTTAACTTCTGAATACCAGATGACATCACGGGAAGTCCATCCTCAGTGTTTGTGCAACGTGGAAGCTTTCCACAGCACACAGGTGGAAGCTGCTATTGGAGCAGCTCTGGCTCCAAACTAGTTGTGATGCTGCTGACACTTTCAGATCAGACTTTAGGAGAACACAGAGAATCTAAAGAATCTGAAGACAGTCTGCTAGTGTCACATGGAACATTTACCAAAACACATATTTAGTGGATGGGGACTACATCCTATAATATGTATTCTTCAATCACAGAACTTTTAATTCCAATACAGATTTCATCCCGGAGAATTTGTTTCAGGAGGTTGAATTTAGCTGGACTTTATTATGCTGCACTTCATATTGCTTTATTATTGGGGTCATTGAAGCAGGTTAACACCATGTCAGCCTGCTGCCCCATGTTCACACTGACCTATAGTCATTTAAATCACTAACCAAGATACAGACCTGCAGAATTCACAAACACATGTTTTAAGTGAAAGAGACACTTCATTAGAAGTCAGATCAGAGACTTGGGTAGCTCATTAAACATCACAGCTTTTCTGCTTTACAACTTAAGTGAGTATGTGGTTGTTTTTACTTCGATCCGCCTGGCTGCTTGTTCCAAAGGAAAGTGGTAGTAAGTCTGATTTAATGGGTTTTCATTTCAAGCCTGGAGGCAATAAACACTCTAACATTTGACAGGGTGTGTGGATGTGTCTGGTATCTGCTGTATATGAGATTGAAATGACATGCTTTGCTACAGCCTGTCTTCTAAATGTGTTAACTCTTTAACTCCCTGGTGCCTTCTGCATCCACACATCCATAAACACCAGAGTCCTGGAGGCTGAGATACCACAAGACCTGGGAAGTGGACCTGATTTCTAGGAAGTATCACGGAGGTTTATAAAGATTAATACAACACAACGTCAAATTGTGTACAGTTTAAATGTTTGTGGAATCTGTCAGATTACTCTGATTGGTTGATTCTGCAGGGAGCTGATAACAGGCCCAAATCATTTCTGCATCACGGATCTAGAGGTTTACAGCTAATGAGGTCAAATGTAGTAAGTGACATCATTTAAAGCTAGGGTAAGCAGTGTTTCTGTGGGGTCATTAGGCAAAATATTCAATACTAACCCTTTACAATATTGTTATTCAAGTAATGAGAGGAAACTAGACTTCTGCACCTGCTCATGGCTCTGATTTCAGGATGAACCAAATCTGGCCCATGACAGGAGACTTCAGCAAATCATAAGACCAGACCATTTAAATGATCAGCATAGTGTCTCATAGCCGGACCTGTCTCCAGAGTGCTGTGTCAGTGCTGCACCTCATTATCATTCTGCTACAGGTGGAAAAATACCACTCTGTATTTCTTCAAACCAATCACAATCATCTTGGTGCTAAGCCCAGAATGCAGCTACACTACTGCTGCAAAGTAGTGACCAAGTTTTAGTGGAATATCTTCACACAGGGAGGTGAGCTCTGTCATTAAAACAGCTAACTCACTGAAAAAACAAGGAAAGCGGCTTTTTGCACGATCCAAATCGTTTTCAGCGTGAAGGCTTCTGCTTGGAGGCTGGTGTTCCCACAGTGAAGGGAATTTCAAATACAGTAACATGCAGGTACTAAAAGACGGAGGAGGAGAGCTGTGTGAAATACGCAGACTTATACCCAATGTCTACATCCGGTGAGTCAGACTATTTTGGTCCGTTAAGCTTGTGCATGCACCTGTACTCATTGAGGAGTTGAGGACAAAGTAGGAAGAACTGCAGGAGAAAGGTTACATTTGCTTCCCACTCCGGTCTTAAAGTCAGATCACCGACTTTATGCAGCATTTATCAGCCACCCTGATCCTGTAATTGTCAACTGAGGCCACAGCGGGGTCTGTGCACTGCAAGTTACTGCTCTGCTGTCAGTACAAATGGATTTTAGTTATATTTAATCTAGCTTTGCATGAGTAGTGAAAAAAAGAGTAGAGTTCAAAAACTCAACCAAGGCTGGATGATCACCAGGCCAAGAGGGCAGAGCACACATCCAATAGAACATGTACATCTGTTAGAGAATTTGCAGCATTAAATTGCTATTCTGTCATGTAGAGAACCCTGTTCCAACAGTTTAAACAACTATTATTGTTATTTATTATTACTATAATGAAGTTTTGTCAAATATTAGAACACCTACTTTAGCTAACTCCTCTTAATTCTTAACCATTTTATCTCTACTGTATGTTTGCTTTGTTGTTGTTTGTTTTGTATATGACAAGACCTTAGTATTATTTATTTTCTGTTTTTAACATACAGTACATATGTTCTGCTGCGTCTTTCTGTAGATGTCCAGTCTGTCCAAAGACTCGCTGCTACGCCATGTTCTGTATGTTGCACCTTTACTGACTGGATGCTCCATGGATAGTATTAATAAAAACCATGAATCCATCTTTTTCACAGTTGGCTTCTTATAGGCTCCAACATCAACTTCAGCTTTTCTGCTACAACAAATGTAGTTCTTCCACAGGAGAGATTTTTCCCTTTATTCATGTTTTAAAGTGGAGAGTGTTGCTCATGTTAGCAGCGCTGTCAGTCAGATGTAGTCGAACCACACCCACACAGTCCTGATGGAGCAGAGTAGTGGAGCTTTTGACAGTGAAACTATTAATAAATAATAACTATGGATATTTATCCTCAGCTTTGATGCTGCTAAGTTAGTAGGAATATTTAATATTGTGGAAGAACCAAGTTTTCAGGGATTTTAAAGCTGGAGGTATATAGAAGCTTAATCAATATTTTACATCTTGAAAGGTGAACTATTTATGTGTCTTACTTGTATGTACTCACACCTCTTTCCTTCTTCTCCCAGGACACCTTGTGTTCCCCTCAGCTCATCATGGAGGATGAGGGGCTGAGCCGACTGGCCCAGACAATCCACGTATTGATCAACTTGGCAGACGGCTCCCAGCGGGCCCCCAAACAGGAGACATTGGTGGCTGCTGGCTCAGCACAGAGCTAGCGCCACAACGCTGCATCTGCAAGATCCATCTGAGGGCCAGTGTTTGTTTTCACCATTCTTCATGTTTGACCTGTTTATTACATTGACTTCACAGTTAGCCCAACTGTGTCCATATTCCAAACAAATAAATCTGTAAATGCCTCAAATTCTTGTCTTTTTTAGGTCTCATGGTAAAGATTGCGTGATAGATGTACATCGCTGATTGAAATCAAGTACAGAGAAGCACACATTTATAGTAAAGCATGTTCACATTTAAAGCCCATTTATGTTTTCTGCAAGGGTCTACGTGACGCGCATTTGATCATTCACTCTGTAATGATGACATGAAATGACTGGAAGCACGCCAACGACATGTGCCAGGAGAACAAATGGTGCTCAGAACAAATGCTTGTTATGAGCAGAGACTGTACGAGGAGCGTCCCAATCATCCACACTTTTAGAATTCCTCATTTAAAGAGTTCTAACTCAAGTAGCCACTGCCAGACTTTGGAGGTGCTTTGATTTGTTCATCGCCAATATCCAGACACAGATGGGGCGGCTGTGGCTCAGGTGGTAGAGCGAGTTGTCCACTGATTGCAAGGTTGGTGGTTTGATCCCCGGCCCCTCTGCAAGCAGAAGTGTCCTTGAGCAAAACACTGAACCCCAAACTTTGGCACACTGCATTCAACATACTATATTACTGGGACATACTTTGTCTGGCATGCTAAATGGATGGTATGGTATTGGAATGCACCTTTTATCTCCTGACAATGAGAGAGTGCTGCTAAATTCCTGAAATGGATCTATTCATTTATTTCTCTGTAAAGTGGCATTTCATACACATCTAGAAATTCCGAAGAAAAAGAGCGATGAATAGGAAGGACTGCTAAGAGTATTCTGAAAGTAAAATTCAACTACCAAATGAGGTAGAATCGTAAACATGCAAAAAATAAAGTGTGGATTCCACTTTTAACAGCGTGTAAAATAGCAGCAGTTATCAGCAGTAGCAGACAAAAAGCCAAAGAGACAGAGATGTTCATGGCCATGCTGGGGATTGTGACATACAGGTTTATTTAGGAAGAAACCAGGTTTCATGCCTTTAACCTGTGAACGTGTCAACCTGTGTCACGGTCAGTGCTGCCAAAGTGGAGCTAAACGTCCTAAATAGACTGAAGAGAACGTGGTGTTGCAGAGCAGCAGGGCTGAACACATTCAGCTGTGTGTGTGTCCTCTCTGGACACTTATCACTACACTGACAGTGAAGGTTTAATTAACTGTGCAAAATGCTCCAATCTAAAGTGCGTTGGTGCTGTAAAAACACCGTTTTCACCTCTGACTTCATCCAACAAGAGGAAAACAGATGTGTTGCAACGTGTCGCACACTGAAACACAGCTTGAGCTGAAAAGCTTCTTTAGAAATTCTAATTATCGGGCCGCCGTAGAGTCAGGCGTTACCATGTGGACGCAGGTCACCAGCAGCGGTCATGAGTTTGAGTCCGGCTCAAGACTCTTTGCTTCATGTCTCTCTCCTCTATACCCTTTCACCCTGTCTCTCTCTCTCTCTCTGTCAATGAAAATGGGAAAAACTCCCCAAAAAATACTTAAAAAAAAAAAAGAAATTCTAATTATTGGATGTAATCTGGGATTCATGGTGTGAACCTGGAGATTGATGATAGAACTGGTATAACTTGCTCCTGAGCTGCTTTCATGTTTTAACAACCAGTCCTCTCACCGTTTCAAAAGGTCAGTTCACTGCAAAGCTTTTTGTCTTTTACCTGCAAGGATGTTGACCTATAGTTTTTAAAATGACCAAACATGCATTCCTCAGTCTCTGTATCAAGATACACCTGGAACATAATATGTACACTGCATTAAAAAAAGTGTGACCTCGCTTTGCACTTTGGACAGACAGTATGAGATTTGCTGCACTAGTCCTCTGCTGTATTGTAGCAGGTTTCAGGACATCTACATGTTCTTATTGATTGTGCTATGCATGATTCCAAGTCAGGTCTTAAGCCATGGTTTTAAGTGGTGTTAAGGCTGACATATTGTAAGAGTTGAACTCACTGGAAGCTTGCTAATATAATAAAAATCTCAATCACATCATTCTATTTAAAATACCAAAGATGACACGAATTGTTAAAAAAAATCTACATTTTGCATCACTCTTTTTTTTTTTAAGTATTTTTGGGGGGAGTTTTTTCCATTTTTTTATTGATAGAGACAGGGTGAAAGGGGGTATAGAGGAGAGAGACATGCAGCAAAGGGTCTTGAGCTGGATTCAAACTCATGACCGCTGCTGGCGACCTGCACCCACATGGTAACCCCTTAACTCAGCGAGCTATACGGCAGCCCAGCAGGGCCACTCTTAAAGGCAAATCAGCAAACAAACTGGATACTCAAAGTGGAAGGCCAAGAAACTATACTTCTAGAAGGTGTCTGATGAGAATTTTCTTTTCGTTTCTTCTTTGAGACCGGAAGAAGTCTAGCAAAGAACATGCTTACCATCTGCCAGCTTCATCTGAATGCCGAGTTGATCTTCCTCCAGTCTGAAGAAGTCTGATCAGGAAGGGTCTCTGTGGAAGGGTAGCAGCCAGTAAACCACTGTTTCAGAAGGGCAGCAGGGCTGAAACGCTGAAATATGAAAAAGCTCACAAAGACTGGAGTAAAGATCAATGGAAAAGTCCTGTGGAGTGATGAATGTTTGAAATGGTCTGGTGAGACATGGTGGAGGGTCTGTGATGGTTTGTGGTGATGCTGAAAAACCCTAAAACTATAGAAACTGTATGCTTCTATAGCTGGACAGAGAAAAAACATAAAGAAGAACTCTGGCAAGTCCTGAAGAAAGCTTGGTATAGTACACCACAAGATTAGAAGAAGGCTTTAAGACAGTCCTCCCACAAGGGAGTTCAAGATGTGCTCAGTGCAAAGGAAGGTCACACTAAATGTGGACTTGAACCTGTAGACATTTTGTTCTGAATGTAAGTATGTATGCTCATTATAACCTCACCAGAACAACAAACCTAATGGAGGCCTTTTGCACAGTCCTGCAGTTGTCCAGGTTTTTGGATTTCTGCTCACACCTCAGTGCAATAAAGCCCAGTGGGATCTTGTTGTGTTTAAAGCAGTTAACACTCTGCTTGACATTTTCCATATTTCTATTTGTAAAAAAAAAAGTCTGTGATTATCCAGAGTAATCAGGTGGAAACTGTATGTATAAAGCCTATAATAAAGAGGGCGTCAAAGCTTTGTATAAAGACACTACGGTAACGTTGGTAAAGACAAAGAGTGACTGTTCAGTGCTGAATGCAGCGACTACCTGATGAATATATGAACTGGAAAAAGATCTATATATTGAAGTCTTAATGCGATGATAACAAAACACACATTCACATTCAGCTAGATGTCCTTGAAGACTGGAAGTATCACTGTTAAACAAATAACTACCAGCATGTGAAGAGCTGCAGTACAAGTGATGTATTATAAAGCACACCTAAGTGTTTGGATGTATCTGCTTCCTTTCTCTTTAGTCATTGGACCCAGAAGAATAGTTTTTACTGGAAACAGTAAGTTCTACTTTTTAAATCATTATCAATTTACACAACACAAAACGAACCCACAGTCCCCACCAGCTCCACACCACAGCTTCAAACTAACACATGCACTGCTGCATATTGCTGCATATTGCTGCATATTGCTGCATATTGCTGCAGGGTCTTAGAATTTTCCAGATGTGTTACAGTGGTTGTTCTTTTGTACCTGTAATTACCCGATATGTATGAATATGTTTTGTTTTATTGATTAAAAACATAAATAAATTTAGATGCATTTTGCACTTTCATAGTTTACACTGTTAAGTTTAACTCTGAACGCCGAGCAGTTTCTGGGTGTTTACTGCTGAGGTCACATTTTTCACTGCACCTCTATGGAAACAGCAAACCACTGCAAAAAGTAGAGAGAACACAAACATGTATTCTGTGCAGTTTGCCACAATTTTATTGCCATAAATCATTAAAAAACTGAAGCTGAATTTCTTTTTTACAGGTTCTGGCTCTGATAAATGGTGACATTTTGGCCATTTTCTTAAAGATAACAAGTCTTTCAAACTCGCTGGTGATTTTTATTGTTCAGAGGTTGAATAATAATAACATAATAATGCATTGGTTTTATATTGCGCTTTTGTCTTTTTGGACACTCAAAGACGCTTTACATTGCATTATTCATTTACTCCATACTTGATGGTGGTAAGCTACGTATGTAGCCACAGCTGCCCTGGGGTAGACTGATGGAAGCCAGGCTGCCAATCTGCTCCATCGGCCCCTCTGACCACCACCAACCACTCACTCTCACACTGCATTCACCCAGGCTTCCTGGTGTTCCCTCACGGTCTCCCATCCAGGTACTGACCCTATCTCGCTTAGCTTCCGAGATCTGACAGGATCAGGCATCCACAAGGCGGCATGGCCATGTATGTGCTGTCCCTGTATA